>OX411309.1:76495525-76549044 GCA_948150685.1 Rhaphigaster nebulosa | reverse complement strand
CAGCTTGTAGACGAAAAAAATACTGGTGTGTCACACCTTGAAAATTGAATGTCCTTAGAGTTACTAAAAGCGAATTGCATTCAAAAAAGGTTCCAACATAAAATATTAAAATTCAGATACTTACGAATGTAACTATCACCAGGCAATTTGCAAATTTTGTGAAAATAAGTTTTAAAAAAATTATCGACTTTCACACTTGGCGTAACTTGCTAAAAAAAAGTCACAAGTTGTTTAAAAAAGACCATTTTGACTTAAATCGCACATTAAGCAAAATATAAAAAATTTAAAAGAATGTCGCTGTACGTGGATGATATCAGGAGTACCGCCGACTAGGGTTGGAATATCGACACACGTTATATCGGAGTTGAAAAACCGATATATTATATCGATATCTTATCATCCGATATATCGATATTTTACAACGATATATCGATCACACCATATGCTAAACTATATTACAGTAGAATCTCGGCAATTCATATCCCAGTAATTTATATAGATTTTCTGGTCTCTTGAAAGTCTACCTTTATTTCGTATAAATACACTGCAATCAGGTTCCCCCGATAATTCATATTTATTTTCGTCTTCCAAGTAATGTAAACGCCTTATAATTCGAATTTCCAAATAAAAAATCTGCTTAACTCTTAATCTTTTCAAGAGGAGAGGTTTTTGTTTCTATACAATTCTCTTTGAATAAAATTGTAAAAAAACCCATAACCATACTTGTTAGCCGACAACATAGATTGATCTGAAAAATTAAGTTCGCTCATGACTGGAAAATCCGCGAATGCAAGGTGCTTTATAAACAAAAACTTTACCGAACGCCTATAGTGGAAACACAAAAGCATGTATCATAAGTGAAATTTTCAACGAATGGGTACAGATATGGAATAAAAAACAGCGAAAATTTTTAACTGTTTAGATAATAGTACGGCCCACAACAGTACTACATCATTCAGCGATGTTTCTCTTCTGTTTTTGCTTCCCAGCACAACCTCTAAGCTTCAATCTCTAAACTTGGCCCTAATTAAACGATTTTAGACATTTACCGCAAGGAAGTAGTGATGCAACTCTTAGGAAGCATCAAGGAAGGGAATCACTTACCTCAAAAATACCTCAAACTACCATGACTTTTGGAAATTTCGCCTATTGTCACGAGTTTAGCAGTAGCTTGGATCCTAACTGACGAGGAAATTTTGGCTCCGTAAAAAAAGGAGATGAAGAAGAAATTGATGGGCCAGTTATGGACTAATCCAGTCCTCAGCAACCCCTGAGTCAGCAGTATGATGGTTCTAGTATATATATCCCTCAGATCTAGAGCATCTAGTTCATTACCGTCTAGTTAGTCATAGTTGTAGCTTCCTATAGTTGTAACGCTATTTCAGTATTGTAAGTTTTCCTTAAATAAAGTTTTTAAAAAGTGATTTAGTGTGTCCAGTTATTTAATTGCCGACAATTAGTTCTAATGCATCTACAACGTGTGTCATTTCGTAGCAAAATCGGATGTTTGTGTAAACGTATTTTCTGCTCTGAACGTCCTTAACGAAGCTGATATAGTCGATGATATCCGTCTTCAAGGATTGCACCGCAAGAAAATAACCGATTTTTTTTTGTTGATCTAACTATATCGTTTTTATTTCCATTCATATTAATACAATTTTGTATTAATTTTATTTCCTATTTTTTACCGCCGATTATTGGAAATCTCGATAATTCATATTTACCTTTCGAACCCTTGACCATACGAATTATCGAGATTCTGCTGTATTTTATTTTACCAATTTCCTTTATTCGGTAAAACTCCAGAATCGTAACCACAAAATGGCAGAGGTCTACATTTTTAAGATCAGCCAGGTCCTAAAAATCTAGATGTCCTCCAGGTTGGGGTTACCATTCTGGAGTTTTACCAGTAAATATAACAATAGACAACATTTAATTACCAAACAATTATTAGTAGATAAGATTTTCATACAAATAATGTTGATTAATCCTATATAATGAAAAATTGATGATTTATATAAATGATGGTACTCAGATGTTTATCAAAAAAATTACATGCTTTTAGATGAATGTTTTGAGAAAGCACAATATAGTCGGAAGAGTTATAAGATAAATACAAATTTGAGAAGTTTGAAGGTTTTATTATTGAAAAACTTCTACAAGACTATACTATATATAATATGGCTAAAAGTCTTCACGATAAAAATATGTTATAACATTTTTTTTCTTTGTAATTCTTTTAATTAATTAATTCTTTTCTATCATTTTTTTATAATGATTCATGGCTAATAAAAATATTGTTTTATAAATAATAATCATTATATTATTTCATAACCTTCTACACAGTTTAACATTATATTCATTTGATGCACTTTCTTTGCTTTTTCATCCATTTCCTTTCGATATATCGATATTTTTCTAGCGATTATCGGTGGATATCGATATTTGGTTTTGCGATATATCAAAATATCGAATATCGATATTTTCCTTTCGATGTTCCTACCCTACCCTACATTAGCCTTTCGAATGGGAAAATCGAAGAAGAAGAAGAAAGTATGGCTCACATAATTCCCACGACTGTTACCTCACCGCCGGTTCAAGGACAGAGAGTTTGGACTGGCACAAATCAAATTCGTAAATGTTTAGTTTTTCTTTTTCACCAAGTGTATCCAGTCAGGCATGATGCATTAGTTTGGAAGGTGCCCTTAAATCATGGTAAGTATTTTTATTCACTCTCACGAAAGTTATCGAGTTTTTTTTTTAATTTACTTTAAAAAACGAGTAATTCAGATATAAGTGGTATTCCTTCGAGTATAAAATTTACTTTCTGTGAACTATGTTTTTTTTTGGTCTAGGAAAGTAGTAACTCACAGTTATAAAAGGACTTCAGAAGAATGATACCTAAGATCAGGTAATATTCGTGAGATGTTTGTAACACTCGTGAGTGTTCTATTATCCTTTTAATTTTACACTACTTACGCCGATCTCAGGCTTAAACCCCAGCAGAGAACTAAAAGTACTACATGAAAATTTGATCAAGAAAGAGATATAAGATGTATTCGAAACGGAATAGTCGTTAATAATATGAAATTATGATTCGAAGTAACATTCGTGAACTTTGTTTACATTTTAGTTATTTTATATATGCTTAAAAGTTGAAATTTTGAGCCAGCTGGGTGAAACATAATGCTAAAGCTATGCCAAATAATGATAAAATTTCAATTTTACGATAGAAATGCTGAAAATTGTTTATTATACTTCGTAACATTCGCGAGTTGTTTGACTTGGTTTTCTTCTATAAATGTTTGTTTTGTTTTTTTCAAGTTGTTGAACATAAAATTTGTAAACCACTATCCTTTTGCTATTCAGGGATATTCAGGCAATGCTAAATAATAAAAAAATTACCGTATATAACCCCGCAACCTTAGGGTTTCCAAATTGAGGATCTTAGAAGCACTGTCGAAAAAAAATATTTTTATCTATAAATATAAAAATTGGTGGTGAACATTTTTTTTTTTAAAATCTCAATTCTCAATATTTGACTACTGGCGTGACCTGACCCGCTCATATTTTCCTAAAAGGCTTGTTATAGAAGGCACCCGTTGCATGTTGGTCAATGTCTCATTTGTACACGTCACTTAGTGGCCTGTTTTCTCATTTTAATTTGCTAAGGACAGAGATTGTATCGTAACCTCCTTAACAGGCCATTAATTTTACATACACTCTAGTCATTTTTCTTTTGAAATAGTAATTACGTCGATGAGTCAATGGAATTTAAATTTCATATATCGGAGACGCGAAAATTGATCAAGGTCCAGATTGATCTGAGTTGTGAAGGTATAATGGGGTGATTGATTCTTTTATGTAACTGTGGAGCAGTATTTCAATGCACAACAGTATTTAAAAAATATATAATTGCATGAGCAAATACAAGCATGAGCACTATTCGTAAGGTACTTGTCCACCAATTAATTGCTGTCATCCTCAATACACCATGTCATGTACACCTTTTCACTTTCATGCAGGTTTTTCTGCAAATACACATAAATACTGGCACATGTGGAGGTGGTACTACATGAATGAAAGGGAAATAACTAAACACAGATGCCGTTTTGAGTAAAATGTGCAATTCATCACAAAACGCACATTAACTATAACATTTTCAAGCCATATGTAACCGTTTACAAATCAATTGTCAACCTTTTCCAAATCAAGTGTCGACCATTTCCATTTCAATTGTAACCCAACCGGATATGAATTAATTCTATTTTATTTATTTAATTATTGAAAAATAATTATTTTAATTACTATTATGTATGACTTTTGAAATAAATTTATTATTTCTTTTTTTTGGATAGAGAGGGAATGGAATTCATCGATTTTGTGATCATTTTCGAAGATGCTAATGTAGAATTTACTATGGAAATTTTGTTCGGGCACGAGTATTTGTACTAAATTATCAGTATTAAAATTTTTTCGAAACACGTATCGTTTATAAGGTTTTCAAGAGTGCTTTTATAATACTGTATTATAATATTTTCCCTATAAATAGCAAAAGAACTTCCTTCCCACTGGGAATATTTTCAGCCCAAGTCTCTGCTCCACTCATCCCTTACATCTTTCTCGAATGTTTAAATGCCAGTGAACCCAAAACATATTGTAATTATGTAAGTTGGAGTTCTGGCAATTTCCGCTTATATACCGCCTCTGTTTCAACTTGCTTTCTATATCAGTGACATGGTTTAGAGAATTTTAGCGCTGGGATCTGGTGTCATCTTAACATTTCATACGTAGTGAGCTTGGTTTTGGATTTCCTTATGCTGTCTGTAAATATTGTACGTTATGTATGCTAATGATTTTTTTTTGTATTTGAATTTTATTATTGTTGCCAATTCTTGGCAACCCAATTATATTATAAATAAATAAAGTCTTTATTGCATGAGGAAACAAACAATATTTTGTAAAATAAATAATAACTTGCAACAATATGAATAAAATGTACTGCTTCTGAGCTATTTACAATTAATAATAATCTATTACAAAGTTATACCAAGTACTAAAAAAAACTGTTTGCAATATATTTACAACTATAAATAAGCAAATATGATTGGAAGATGTTGCTTCATGCAGGTAACATCTTCACCCTTAATGGGGGTGATGGTCTAACTTCTCTGGAGACCAAAAACCTACTGGGAAGTGGAGCTAGCAATTTCATTCCATAGTTATATTTCACACCCAATTATATTAATATTATTTAAATCTAAAGTCTCACTTCCCAGGCTGAAGTCATCCTCAGCCAGTAGGTTATCTCAAATATTTTATTCCGTAGAAATTATTGCTCACACTTTTTACTAAATTTATCGTTGCTTTTTATATTATGTATAGCGCAAAACTGCCACAAAACACACTTTATTGAATTACAATAAATAAATAAGAAAAACTTATGAGTATACACTACAAGAGACAATTATGAATTTAATCCTTAGTTTAAATACATATGAGAAACTAAACAGAATGTACAGAAAAAGCTGCTACGAAGAATTTCAACCTTTATTTTAGTGTAGTAAGCCTTTTAGGAATCGCTTTTCCTGCAAGTGTATATGCCTCACTTTTAAGAATTTCATATACTTTTTATTAAACTAGAGTTACGCAGGTATATATATTTTTAATTAAGATTGATAGTGCGTTTAGATCCAATTTATATGTATGACTTCTTGGAAACTCCGATTACGGCTCTTTAGAAGCCACCTGCTACAGACAACAAACAGTTCTCACACTTCATCTAAAGTCAGAGCGATATAGTCAGTCAACTGCATATTGGCCATTTCATTTAGTGATGAAACACTCTTGTTATTTTTGATCCAGTAAAGGATTAGATTAGCCTTACTAATCACCCTGGTATTAGAAGACTTATTACCCCTTATTTATTCCTCTTTGCCTTGGATACGACATTGTTTATTTCTCTTGATTGTATAATTTGAAAAAAATAAAACATTTAATATCGATTAAAATAAAAAGTTTGAAAACTTATTAAGAATAAAATATCTGGCATTTTAGGCACAGTAACTTTAATAACTGACCTTTATAATTTTTGTACAGTAATTCTCCGAGGCTTCCAAAAAGATAATGGCTTCGGGACCTTCAATAATAGAAGTGTCTGTGCTTCAGATGGGTAATTTCTTATCAGCTCACTGTCCTGATTTATTAATCTCATTGCAAACTTACTTATTACTTATTTGAATACATTTTTCAATTTCAACAAATGAATTTTAAAAAAACTTTTAATTTTAATTTGTCAATTTATTTAATTTTACTGTTATTTTCTATTAGATGAAGAAGCATTTTTTCTTTGGATCCAAAAGCCTACAGGTTAAAAATAAAAAAACATGAGAAACGTGTTAGAAACATTTTTGTTGTAGTTTCATCCTAGAGATTTAAAAGATTATTATATAAAGGATTTTTCCTATTAAAGTGAAATTCTACTTCTCCAAATCCAACATTCAGATTACCTGAAACATTTTCTTTTAGGTATTTACAATAAATTGATAGAAAGTTCTATTACAAAATTTTAACTGAAACTTGTAATTTTGATTAAGTAAATTATGTTCCCTAACAAAATTTGGCATATTAAGTTGTTTTTATTTTTTTAAATTTATGCATACGTACAAAAAAATTATGCATATAAATTGGATGGTATCCTACTAATAGTTTTATTTCTTCTTCTTCATCTTCCTTCTTTGTGCCTCTCAGCGTGGAGGTGCCTCAGTTCAAGTCAGCCTGGCATCACGATTCCCAACCAATGCTCTCACGGAGCTCAGATTCTTTTCCCTTTTCTGTCCTATCCTGGAGATGTGATCGGTCCATGTCCTGTGTCTTCCTCGAGGGCGACGTCCAGTGGGCCTGACTTCAATAAACTTTCGTGGATCCTGGTCTTCATTCATTCGGCATAGATGACCAAACCACTTTAGCTGCTTCTTTTCGATATTTCTTTCTTCTTTCTTCGATATTTCTTTTCGATATTAGTTTCTCTCAAGGCTGGTACTCAATGGGCTCCACCTATCTGCTAATTTCTGAATCGATCTCTCCTTGTTCGGCCTGCCACTCTCCCAAGATACTTCATTAAAGCGTCTTCAGCATTATTCCTGTGCCTGTTCAGCGGGACCCGGCTTTCACTGTCATCAAGATGGATAGGTAGGTAGATGACCTTGAATATGTATAGTTTGACACTGTTTTCTATCTCCCTTTTGCCCACTGCTGAGCTGCAAAGCTGATAATATATATTATTTGCTTTTTTGATCCTGTTGGAAAGCTCTTAGTCAATTTTTCCATTTCTGCTAAGCACAATCGCAAGTTAAGTGTAGTCCTCTACTGTTTTCAATACTTCCTCCAGCAAACTATCACTTCTTCTTCCTCAGGACCAATGTGCATCACCTTACTTTTCTTTGCATTCAGTACCCTGCCCTTTCTTTCCCACTCAATGACTGCTTGCTGGAGATTTTCATGGGAATCAACCATGAGGACAATATTGTTTGCAAAAACTAGAACTTGAGCCAGTATTGTCCTCATATTCCAAGACTGTGTGTGTCGTTCTCCGCTTGCATATTTTTAAAATTTCATCCATGAATATGGTGAAAAGGAGAGGACTATGGCTGTCATCTTGTTCAACTCTTTTAATGATGTTAAAAGTCCTGGATTCTGTTTCGTTTATTCTAACTATGTTTTTATAGTTGTTGTAGTTAGATTTTATTGTACTAATCAATTTCTTGGGCACATTTTTAGCGGCTAAAGCTGCCCATATTTCTTTTCTAGGAACCAAGTCTAAGGCTGCCTTTATATCGAGAAATACAAGGTAAATGCTCTTCTCTCTGTCCCATGACTTCTTAATGATTGACCTGAATGAGAAGATGTGGTCTTGTGTCTGGTAGTGGGGTCTAAATGCAGCATGCTCCTCTTCCAGCTAGCCTTCAACAATTGCCCTGAGCTTCTTTTCTAAAAAAAGAGGAGTAATGCTTATAGACTACTTAGGAGAGACAAATAGGCCGATAGTTTTCACAGTTACTTGAGCTTCATTTCTTGTGGATTGGTATGATAATATAGTACATTCCTTGGATATACCATTAGCAGAAAATATATTTTGGAAAAAAATCTTGCAGAGCTTTTTGAAGATCCGGACCTCCAAACTTTATAAGTTCTGGCGCAATACCATCTATACCTATTGCTTTGCCAATTCTCATCTTCACTATTGCACATATGATATCCTCCTTCGAGATTACATCATCGTATTCTTCATCTCTTGTTCCTTGCTCCTCTTCCATTTTCTCTTCTTCGCCACCAGAGAATATTGCAGCATAATGGCATCGTTATCTCTCCAATATTTTATCCCTTTCACTTATTCAATTATTATATTCATTTATCCCTTTCATCCCTCTCATTTCTAATAGGTTTACTTATCTTACCTTTCAATGCTTTTATCCTTTTCCATAAGATTTTTGTGTTTTCTTTATAGTCATTTTTCAGGCCTTTGCCAAACTCCTCCCTGCCTTTCTTCTTCGCCACTCTGACAACCATTTTAGCTTCTTTTCTTCTTCTGATGTAGAGCTCCCAATTGGCTACACTCTTGACTCTATAATATTCTTTCCAGGCTGCCTTCTTCCTAGCTATTGTAGCTTTGACGCGATCACTCCACCACCGTTTACCTTTGACGGAGACTACCTTCATTCAGCATACTCTTTCGGCTTATATTTATCGGTTTATCTTATATTTCAAAATATATATATACTTACGTAATTCGTGTTTAATGAAAATTATATGAAATTCTCACATGTGATGCATATATATTTGTAGCAAAAGCGAGCCCAAAAGACTGATTACAGTACTTCTGAAAATAAGGGTCGAAATTCTTCGTAGCAACTTTTCCTGTACATTCTGCTTAGTCTCATACCTATTTAATCTCATACGTATTTAAACTAAGGATTCAATTCTTAGTTGTCTCTTGTTGTGTAAATTCAACGGTTTGTTTTATAACAATTTAGCGCTATACATAAAACAAATACAAGCAACGATAAATTTAGTAAAAAGTGTGTGAAATAATTATTATGGAATAAAATATTTGTTTGCAACTTACTCTTATAAATGTCATCAATAATAAGTATTTCTTCTTTTATGATCGTACGATCTCTTATCCGGAATAGCACTAACCACATTATTGCCGATAAACTGGGTCCTTCTGTGTGCCTAACTATCTATATCTATAAAGCTGAAGAGTTTAAGGGTTCGAACGCGCTAATTTCAGTTACTACTAGTGAGATCTGAAAAATTATGTTTGCGTTATTTAGACCCGTTCATTGAGGAAGGCTTCAGACTTGGTAATATCACGCTACGACCCGTAGGAACGTAGCTTTTACCATAAATAAATTGCTAAGAGAAAAAGTGTCCAACTTACGTACATTTCATTGTCATAAAAACTTCAAATACGTGGAATTAAGTTGACTACACAAACTTTTTAATTTTGGAGTTGATGCAGTTGTTGGTAGTAATTAAAGGAAAGGTCGGTTTAATATATCTGTCTACTTATGTTTACTTTGTATATTTTATATTACTGAAGTTTCATACTTTAAAGATTGTTATCCTATTTTTTTAACTGCATTAGGTATTAATTAATGGAAAATGAAATGTAGGGATGTTGAAATTTGTAATTACCCACTTCTGGCAGTTATTAGTATCCATTCGAACGATGATCCCCGGTTCGCGTGCGAAAGTATACTCTGTTGATCACAACTGATCCCATTCCGAACTATCGATAAGCACCGTTCGAATACCCTCGATCAGGCTCCTACTCCTATTTCCCGACAACCGTTGATTGAGCAGTAATGACTAGGAGATGTGACGCGGAGGGAGCACTCAACCTGTCACAAGTTGTAAAGCTGATAAGTGCCCTGCCCTCCTGTTCTGCCCATTATAAGATTTTATTCCCTTCGGAGCGCTCCGTTTTTATCGCTAGTCCGAGGACTTGGGAACACTGGGGACGTCCCTGATAATAACGTCTTTCTGAAGTTGCCAAGTCGCTAATGACGAAGACACCCAAGTACAGAACAGTCATTAAGAACCGTGTTATGACAATAGTCTCTGTCAAAGAGCCTCTCCTTCCCTGTATTAAATAGCCGCTCCGATAATGAAAACTTTTCCTACTTCCAAAATTCGGCTGTCTGTTAAAATTTAATTCTTCCAAGTCATTGTATAGAATTTTATTATTTTATTCATGAATATTGGAATCAAAAGACCTTGGGAACATGAAGAGAAATCCACAATAATTTAAAATACCTGTACCATTACAACCAATAATGAGTCTTGGGCTCAGTACTTAGTAACACCGTACTAGTAGTATTACTATAGCACTAGTAGTACTAATACTATAGTATTTTAGATCAACGGTTGAGCAATTAGCTGATTCGATCGAGTTCACGCTCAATCGCCAGTGTTTTCCGCTACTTAAGGATACTCACTTTATAAGGGCTGGGTGAGCCCCAGGAGGGCCTCCCGATCCCACAGGATTGATTCACTGCTGATTACATAATAAATAATTATCTACCACAGCCGGTCTCGAATCCAGGACCGAGAGAATAGTTGTACAGTGCCTTACTCACTGAACAACCCCGCTCCCATATTTTATTCTTAGTATTATATATTTATTAATTCATACTTCGTTAACTACATCAGTACTACTGCGAACACGTAAATGCTCAGTTATTTAAAATGATAAAAGAAAGATTAACAATTAACAATTAATAACAAAGATTAACTTATTACAATTATAGCATATTTGGATGCTGATGTAAGTAAGAATTATAACTTCTTAAAGGACAGAAATTATTATTAACGGTCGACAATAATTTTTCAAGATTTCTCTTATTTAATAGGTAACTGTGCAAACACATGAAGATAGTGTGAAGAAAATCGGCTAATTTACTGATTCGTGTAAACTCGGTCTTCTTCCAAAGTTTTACCGTGGCATTGCAAAAGCGAGACGGCGAAAGCTAATAAAAGGTTTTGCTGGAGTGATTCAGAAACTTTACGATTCATAACTCAAAATCTCAGGGAATTCAATGGAATTTTAAATATAAACATTACAAAAATAAGATTTTCGGGACGATCCCATTAAAAATCTTCAGGCTGCATTAGAAAAACCGGAAGTGAATGATACAAATATAAACAATAAAATAAAAGAATTAAGACGTAGATATGTGAATAAAATTCAGCCGCAAATAATTAGAAACTCAACGGAGAAAATTTAGAATTCCTCATTATTTTCAGAAATAGTTAGTCTTAAATGATTTTGTAAATTTCCATATATTCAGCTGCAACTTCATAAAAAAAAAAATTGCTGAGGCGTGAACAGCGATTTTATTTTTTTTAAATTCAATTCTTTGACCATTATCAATCTTTTATTTTGTTATTCTATATATCATTCAAGGATGTAATTAAAAAAACAACTCCATTAGTAATTCTTTCCTGCAATATATAAATATTACTGAAGATTACCACGACACTGAGATTGTCGACTGTCCTGATTTTGATGATAAATATTACTACCAGGCAAGTTGACTTTCTTGCCTACTGTCGATCTAATCAACTTGCATCGTGTAAACGCACCTTGATTGTGAACGCATCAGTCATAATTGGAATAAACTGGTCTCGGAATAGGTTTAGCTCTGAAATAAAACTAAAATAGATGTGATTCATTCGATGGCTTGACAGGACGCAATTTTTTTTTTTTTTTTTGTGGCATTCTTGAGCTCTGGAGTAAATTGGAGCATTTAAGCCGTAGCCATAAACCTATACCTGGAGTTTTCATTCAAAATTTCTATATTTGCGTATTGGTGTATTATTATAAGTAGGAATAATTACTGCTTAAAGTAGACAAATTTTATTTATTAGCCGAAAACAATTTTTCGTTATTCCACTAAATTTATACCTTTCAGGGTTAGTTGGTGCTCCAGGAGTTTAGTTCTGGTATGAACTTACCATAAGCTTTCAGTCAACCTCGGAATATACTGAGTGTCGTCAAAGAGTAGTTTTAGTTCAAGAATTAAACTAACGCAGTTATCAGTTGATATCCGCATGATGGTATAGAAGGATCAATCCCTAATAACGCAGTTATAGTTAACTTTAAGGCAATAAGGTCTTCTTTTTTTTAATCTTTTCCTGTCCTATAAAATAAGTTTATGTAGGTTAGGTAAGATTAAGTGGAACCTACACTAACACTTCAATCTGAAACAGAAACTTAGGAAACCCAAAATTTAGTGACTAGTAAATATCGTTCTTCTTCGGCTGGTGCCATCCCCTAATTCTTAGCAAAGCTTAGAATTAAGTAAGGGACCATTTTCGAAAAAAAAAAAAAGTATATTTTGCAGTTATCGAATTTAACAGGTAATTTCAGTGGCTTATTAGCTTCAATGTTTTAATTAATTAATTAATTTTCACATTACCAATGCAATTTTCTAAAGTAACAACTAATTATATTCAAATTACCATAACTTCTAATAAATTTAGACTAAAATATTTCACAAGTGCCATTGTAAACTTTTTAGTATGGATTTTCAAATTTCGTTTTCTAGAATTTTTCACCAGAAACCATTCTTTAAAAGAAAAAAATTTATTAAAATTTTATGCAATAAATAATCCTTCAGATTTTCATCGAATCCATTAAAGTATATTTGAAAAAACAAAAACGAGAAAACAACATATATTTCAGCTCCTACAAAAAAAAAGAAAAAAAAAGTGAAATGTGAAAAAATATAAATTGTAAATGGTATATAATATATGTATAATCATTTACATATGCATATTCAGTAATTCTAACATTTTAAGTCAACACATTTATAAATATGTTTTATATCCTATATAAAACCAAACATAAAAAAAAAAATCTTGGAGATTTCGAATCAATCATTACAATAGAAACCAGTTTATGAAAATGTTTATTCACTGACATTGATGTCTAGGATAAATTAAAAAAATATTAGATTTCTAACAAAGTGCCAAGTCAATGTGCAGTAAGCAGTTTACGAAAAAATATCATATTATAAGTTGAAAGTCAGCTTTAAGGAAATTTCGCAACTTTGTTAAAAGGATTTTTATAACTTATGCCTTTGAACGAACCCCTCTTGAATAATTAAATGAAATAATTAATTAAGGATTGTTTTAAAAGCCTCAGTACTTATTTTTTTAATACATATTTAATGTTTTAGCAAAAACTCTTGCCATTTCAGCGATTCTGTGTAATTCTCAAAATTTTCAGATCACATTCAACTCGTATTTTCTACAAGCCGCAGTATATCCCGAGTCATATTGGTACATAAGCTATTCCTTAGATTGGTAGTAATCCGTTAGAAACCTATACGGGACATAAATTTTCAATTTCATTTGTTAGCCGTCAATCTGGAGCCTATGACAGCGGAGCTGGTCTTACATATTTTATGTCGGGACTCTGGGGGAAGACCCCCTCCCCACCCTTCTCCCCAACCTCTCCTTCACCTCCTCCTACAACATCCCATGCCCAGGGGACGTCCCCAGGACACGGAATGACAATTCCTTACACCGATCTTTTCTGACGTTTTCGGGTCAATCTCGATTTTCGTCCTCTTCTTTTTGATTTTTTTTTTTTAATAATTTTTCTTTAGTTTCTTAATCGGACAGATCCATCTATAACCAGCTACTATATTTATAAATTCGCAGAACTAAATTAATTACCTGAATTATATATTATATTATAACATTATCAAGGATAAATTGTAAATACTGGAGATATGATTAACAATTGATGAAATCAACTAATTATAACAAATATTCATACAAATAAAGCACCGTTGTGAAATTTACTATTATTCTAAATTTAACTACAATTCTATTGCCAGCTGGCGAAGAATCAAACATGATAGAAGAAATTGAAGTTAGACCGAAACGTCTACACAAGGATCAATGTAATTAGGGAATGATAAATTATTTGCCACTTCTATAAATTTGTTTTATTGAAAACTAGTTTCGAATGTTATACATTCCTCCTCACTAAAAACAAACAAAAAATTCGAAAATAAGCAATTCAAAATATAGTTTGGTATTATTATACATATTAAATTAGATTAATATAAATCGGTATTATAAAACATTCATCTTCAGTTCTAAAAACGCACAAAAAAATTAAAAATAAGCAATTCCAAATATAGTTTGGTATTATTACACATATTAAATTAGACGAAATATAAATCATTGAATAAATCAATGAATTTTATTAGTGTATGTTTTGTTTGTGGCCACATACCCACCAATCATTTGCTTACTTTATTTTATATATAATTAATAAGTTGATAGGAGATAGTAGTATAACGTAAAAATAACATTAACTAATAATTTATTATAATTTTTTATGGTTAAAAATGTTTTCATACAGCATACATAATTAAAAATAAATTTAGATTCCTTATTCAATTATAATTGAATTATGGAAATAAGAATTGACCATACTTTCATGAATGTTTTATGATAAAATATAATTTATGCCTCTCTGGGCCATTTCAAGTCTACCATTTCTTAAAATTAGCATTTATAACATTGCAATATTAAAGAAATGCATAAAAACATAAAAAAATATGTACAATGAAAAATTTCATTCGATCATAAATATACAATGTTTATAAGTCCGCCTGTTTCTATGTTGTTTATGTTGCTATCCATTGAATTTGTAGTTCAATTCTGATCTTTGAAACTTATTTTTACTGTATAAATTGAAAAGAATAAATTTCATAAATGTCAGTTAATTTCATTACATTGAAAAATAATGAATTGATAATCGAGCAGATGTGACTTGACAATAAAACGAATAGATCATAATTATTACATTTTCTTTTTTTTTTGTTAAATGGTTTGATTACAGAGACTTCTTCCAAAAATAGAATTGGAAAAAACAAACAATTTTACATATCCATCAATACAAGATTAACAAACCAATAAAACATTCACTCGCCACAGAATTGGACACAGAAGAAAAGACAGATAGAAATTCAGTTAAGAATTTATTGTTAATTTTAAATAATCCAATGAATCATATCTTGTAGAACTTATACCGTAGCATATATTGTTAATAAAGTGAGTCAATTGGTCATCGGATCAAAATACGAAAATGATCTGGTAATTCATATAAATTACAGAGATTGCAAATTTCTTTTGAGTTGAAAATAGTATGAATATTGTTGAATTTTGTTTTAATTTAGTAGGCGGGTTTATTTTAGTCTAATCTTTTTAATCATTAGAAAGAAAGCATTTAGCGTAACATATGGTGGTAGGTCGGGTTATTTCGACTACACCGCTTCATAAGAAAAATATTTTTTTTTCCCCTAACAGAATTGCTATTCCCTGAATATTCAATTAACGCTTATTTACCCCCTAATCATATATATACTTTAACTCACATGGACTCTTTTTGTGAGTGTGATTCAGGTATTTCAAAACTACTGTAGAAAAAAAGTGTAATTTATAACTAGTATGCTACAAATTTATAAAATCTTATTTTTTCAAAAAGTTTAATTTAGCTAAAAGAAATTGTAAAAAGAAAGCCTCTTTTTTCTGTAACGGGAAAGAGAGAAAAAAGAGAATTCACTGAATTTATGTGAGAGAAAATGAGAGCCAATGAATTTTAGGAGTTAATGAAAATCAAACATGAACGAAGATTAAAGAGAAGCTCAAAGGAAGGAGAGGTGTTTGGAAAATGGGATAGACATACTAAGCAAGAAACAGTGTTTAAATTTATAATTTTATATGTAGTTACTTTGAACATGATGTTTAGGTCTCACCCAGTTTGATGTATATGTCACTATTGTTTTTGTTATTTCATTATATTATTTAGTCGACATTCAAAATATTGTAAAAATTGTCGCAAATTAGATTATTTGTGAATGTTTCTGTGTGTCTCATATATTTTTGTACTCAAAAAAATGAGCAGATATTGTCTACTACAAAGGTATTGTGGAATTTCAATATCGTTTAGGTCACAGTTGTATTTATTTATGTTCATAACATATTGAGTAAGCAGAAGTTTTCTGAGTGTAGGAACTAATGCAGTAATTAATAATTTATTTACAATACGAACTATTGCTTATTTTATAAAATTTAGATGGGAGAAACTAAAAACGTTTAATTTAGTAATAGGTTAAACTATATTGAAAATGTTATAGTTTAATTTATAAATTTTAATAGGTCAATAAGTTCTTATTTTCGGTAGAGGTACATATATTGTTGGCATTAAAGCTTAAAATATGAATAAGAGCTATTAATTTGGAATTGGCGATAAGCCACTGTATCGTGTGGTAAAAGTACGCTCAGGGTACGGAGTGCGTATTTTTGCCCCACAACTTTTTCTTCCTTCTGGCCATTTCGTTTTAAATGGCTCAACAGGTTAGTTATTATATGAAAATTGTTGTTTTTTTTCGAATTAAAAGGTCAAATGTATTACTTTAAGTAGAAAAAATGGCGAAAACGAAAGCCTAAGCCTGTTTCATAAAATGGTTAGTTGAATAATTGAGTTTACTGCATCAAAACTGATAAATAGTGATTTACCTCATCTTTTTGGTTCACAGCTACCTTAACCCCACAGAGTTCCGTTTCACAACTGGCACTAATCCGACACACACTCACAGACTGGTTGTGGCCTCATGAAACTATGTTTATATTTTCAAAGCACTACTACGTATTATATATATGCATATATTATATATATATATATATATATATATATATATATATATATATATATATATATATATATATATATATAAACTCTTTTCAAAAGTAAAATAAAGTTAATTTAGTTAACTAGATTATGCCCACGGACATCATTATTGCTGGAACCCGGTAACTATTTAGGCTGTCTAGGAGTGGCTGCTTCTTTTCGACCACTAGTTTTCCATAAATTTTTATTTAAAATAACCGTAATAATTGATAAATGTAACGTAATTCTTCGATAGTCCTTTTTCAATATCATATCATTAATAGCATTTTTTCCCTCTCATTTTAATCTTTTCTCTGTGAATTTGTGAATTATATTTTAAAGTTAAATGAGGTGGATCATGTCTTAAGTTTTCCTATGTGGCCCTTACAAGTTATCCTTAGTATTGAAGCAAAATCTTTATTGTTGAGGCCATGGTGACAAATTTAATAACAACATAGGATCATTTAAAAAAAAATGTATATATTTGTTTTATAATTAAATATCTGTCTAATATGGAAAACATAGGATCATTAAAAAAAAAAAAATGTATATATTTGTTTTATTTTTATTATTATTAAATATTTGCCTAATATGGAAAAATAATTATGTTTACAGTAAATTTAAATTTTTAGCGTTAAACTTTGATGTTGAAGGACTGAAACTAGCCTGAGAATAAGCTAGAGGAGAGGCTGCCGGCTTAAAAATACCCCTCTCCTGCAATTAGTTAGGAAGGAGACGGATGATAGTAGATGTAATCCCGGGAAGCTGGATTCATCATTGGTTCGACAGACGATAGATAACACGAAAACTTACTTCTTCCTTCATGGCTAGAACATTAATTTCACTGAGGGCACACACGTGGGAACCACGCGTAGCACACAGATTGATGATCCATTCCAAATCCTTTCCCTGCGAAATACTTTATAATATCATAGCTCCGCGTCGTTTACCCCTCCAGCCATCGTATTTTATACAACCGCAAAACATGAATAATTCAATAAGTTTAAATGTATTCCCCGGTTGGCCGTATAGAAAATTGTATTTATATAGCGAGACGTAAAAGCGATGAGTGGGGCTATTACTTTACCTATACTTCGGCCGGGGTGACGTATTGTTATGGCCTAGGGTGTCTGGAATATTCCTCTGGTCATATCCGAGTACCTGTTTCCTTCGGGGGTAGAACTACCCCTGGCATCTTATAGCTTGAGATAGGAGAGCCGTCAAACGGGGAAGATGAAATAGGTTTGTTCCGATAGCGGAATACGCGAGTGAAATTAAAGAAAGGTAAAATTATATTAAAACCAATTAATACTAATGAGATCATAAGCCCAAATAAAATACAAAACTATTATTATGCAATTATTGCAAGATTTTAAAACAAAGCTTCAAGTTTCTCAAAAAGCTGTATAAATAGGTAGCCAGACAACGTTTCGACAATACAAGCTTCAGCAGGACTTAAACAAAAATAATAAGATCAAATAAATGAATGAAAAAATATATCTGGTTTGTCCTCTCACACAACTTTAAATATCGCTATAAGCGATTTTTTTTTTTTATCTTTAACTTTGTAGGCAATTAAATTATTTTTTTCAAATAAGCATCTGAAATGTTCCGGGAGATATACTGTTTCCGAATTATCAAGAAACTAAAATAAAGGCGAACGAATTTTCATGTGAACATGTTAAATATCCTTATGAACATGCAATATGCAGAATACTTTAAAACATGTGCAAAAAGTTCAATGCGCTGTAGCTTTGCTTATTTGGATGATTATTTTTTTTTCAATTTGTAATTGAATTGTCCTTCAAATGATCATGTATATTATCCATTAAAAAAATCTGTACATTTTTATTTATGCGCGAATAAAGTTTTATTTTCTTCATAACTTTTCTTTCTGTTTCTTCTCGGAAATGTGTTATATAGGAAAATGAAAAGTATTTTAGAGAGGCAATTTTTGGAAAGTTCCATCAAAATCGTTAGAGCCGTTTTGGCGCTAAAGTCTATTCCTCACCTATTTGGTAAGAAATGTAATAACATTTATTCTGGTACTTACGGGTCTCCTTGGACTAAGAGTCTCCAGTTTTTTTTTGTATTATATAATACATTCTCTGGACTCTAATTCAAAATTTATTTTGTCACTTATACATTATAAATAATTGCTTCAAGTAAAAGTTACTTGTTTAAGCTTGGATGAATATTTATCACATTGATTCGGCAGAACGAAGACGAAGTAGGTGAAAAAATATGAAGTAGATCTTAAAAGGACGCAAATCAAAAAGGAATCGCAGATAGAAATGGGTATGAGATTCCAAAAGGAGGTAGCAGGAATAATGGAAGATTTGCTAGAGAAAGCAGTTCTGGGTCAGGGAGTATATAAGTTAGTATTTAAAGAGAGGACAGAGGAACGCAGGGTGAGCAAATTAAGAATATAGTGAGATTTTTTGCATCCGCGTGAAAACGAGGTAAAACCATTAGAGCTCGGCATAACAACTGGAGATATGGGAACACCTGGGAACCCCTAAAATAAATACGTTGAAAAATTCGTTAGTCTCATCCGTCTCATCTCAAGCCTACTTGATAGTCTAATATATACATGGCAGCCATAATAAAAGTATTAGAAAACAAGGGAAAAAATATCTCCTATGATCTGACGGATTTTTTTATGTACAGAAGCACGCAACTACTACAAACTAGAATCTAGAACTGATTGTAGACCAAAGATAGCTTATTTTATTTCAAAAGTCTAAAAATTAATAACAAGATATAAATATTACTTGCATTATATTTTGACTGAAGAAAGTATATATATGTAAATATATGACATTATTTTTGCTTCAACCTAATATTATTTCTTGCAGTGAATTATCAACAACGGAAAAAAAAGCAGCTAAAAGAAATTGTAAAAAGAAAGTCTCTTTTTTCTGTAACGAGAAAGAGAGAAAAAAGAGAATTCACTGAATTTATGTGAGAGAAAATGAGAGCCAATGAATTTTAGGAGTTAATGAAAATCAAACATGAACAAAGATTAAAGAGAAGCTCAAAGGAAGGAGAGGTGTTTGGAAAATGGGATAGACATACTAAGCAAGAAACAGTGTTTAAATTTATAATTTTATATGTAGTTACTTTGAACATGATGTTTAGGTCTCACCCAGTTTGATGTATATGTCACTATTGTTTTTGTTATTTCATTCTATTATTTAGTCGACATTCAAAATATTGTAAAAATTGTAGCAAATTAGATTATTTGTGAATGTTTCTGTGTGTCTCATATATTTTTGTACTAAAAAAAATGAGCAGATATTGTCTACTGCAAAAGTATTGTGGGATTTCAATATCGTTTAGATCGCAGTTGTATTTATTTATGTTCATAACATAGTGAGCAAGCAGAAGTTTTCTGAGTGTAGGAACTAATGCAGTAATCAATAATTTATTTACAATACGAACTATTGCTTATTTTATAAAATCTAGATGGGAGAAAATAAAAACGTTTTAATTTTGTGTCAACTGTCGTATAACTCACACATGAAATTAACCTAAAACATTAAATGTAGTAAGACAATCGATAATTACTAGTTTTAATTAAACAGAACCATTAAAAGCATGACAATTGATAATTAATAGCAACTCTATTTCTACCTAATTATGCTCTCTTAATACTAATACTACATAATCGAAAGATGGAGGAACTGATTTTAATCTTGCATCTTCCTTAGGTGGCAGTTGGAGACAGAGCGGCGTTTTCCTATTCGACCGACACTCCTACTACGAAAAATGTTCAACACGTACTGTTCTTCGGATCTTAGAATAATAACCTTATTTTTCAATTTCCTTTTTTTTTTCTTTATTTTGTGTGTGTGTGTGATTTCTTTAATTGTCTCTGTTCTATTGCCAAGATATGTCTTAGTTTCAACAATTACTAATGCCTGATGCAGAATTTTAGCTAATACTAGAAGCACTATCAAGCCATAATAAGTTAAAACCTTAAGTAAAGAATAAAGTTAAAACTATTGATACGGCATATTAGAGGTTTCAGTCCCGTATTACCAGAGACGGAGTGTCAAGATTCGTTTCTATGGACTGCCACGAAATAAAGACTAAAGATACTGGTGGGAGTCGAATCTATACCGAACAGGGCAATCTAGGACCCTCGCTCCAACGTCATTGGCTACTACTACTATCAACTATGCATACAAAAAAGATTCTATTAATGTTTAAAAACAAAAACTATTTTTATTTTTTGTTAGCGTTGCATAACCGCCACTTCGGCCCAACCCTTTTGCTTCCATCAACAAGCGGTTCTACAAAAAATCCCACTCTTCAATAAGCAATTAAGCAGTAAGTAAGCTATTTGATAGCTAGTCCAAATCTATCACCAACAGCTTTCTCTATAATCTTATAGAAAAAATCAATACACTATGACATCTATTGATTTTTCAAATCATTTATTAACCTTAATAAGCTGTTAGTGGGCCTTAAAGTGATTATTAATATTCAGGGCTTAGTATAATTATTAACCTCTGGAAAAAAATCATTTTCTGATGCTAACAACTTTTTGAGACTTCAATTTAATTACGAATGAGACCAGACAATGTTTAAAAGCTTTCATTAGCAAAAATATAGCTAAATTTCGGCTTTTCATGATTTTGTAATATCAATTCATTAAAAGTAACTATTATTAAATAATTCATAAAGCTAATATACCTGTGCGTGTTTACCATGATTTGAAATATATAACTATTTTTTCCAACAAATCATAGAAAAATGATGTTTTTTTATAAACTAATTTAAAAATCATACCTGATTTATGTATAAAAATCATTCTGAACAAATATACGTTTTTATCTCTCTATTTACTATGATGTCTACATAAATAGAAATTAATAATATTAAATAGCAATAAAAATAAAAAATGCTGAGGATCTGTTACTTATCACGAAAGAGCCTTTTCAGGGATTTGCGCTTAGAAACAACAGAGCACAAGCTAAAATCTCCCACTTTCAACTCATACGGATGAATACCAAAGTGATTTATTATTTTACTGATGTTTTTTCAGAAACAATTGTTTTCTTCATAATAAAAATCCATTATAGGGCCTATGTTTTTCTGGAGTGAAAAAGGTAATATAAAAATGGCTTAAGCCTATTGTACAGTTTCAAATTTATATATTATTAAGATAAGATCACAAATGATCATCGATTACTGATCGAAAATATTTTGCTCAGAAATAATTATTAAGATACGATTTTTTTTTACGAAATAAAAATCATAAAATTACCAGGTAAAAATTTCGATCAGATTATATTTTTAATTATCTATTTCAAATCCTGGAATTATCTGATCTGACAACTTTTGAGAGTTATCTATCAATGGTGACAAACAGTTTTATAAGTTTTAAGATAGACTTTTGAAAAAATTCTGAGATGTCTCAATAGCATATTTTGAACTATGAAAGTGGCTTTAAGGGTCGAAACGGAGCCTTTGTATTTTTGATAATAATAGATGAATTAAAAATAAGACAAATTTATTTCCTATGTATATTGGAATATTCTTATAATATTAATACAATTTGTATCTTGTTATAGGTTATTGATACTAAACAAAACATACGACGGAACATAAACAATGTCTAATAATATAATTTAGAATTACTTGTTTCATTTCATTTTTTTTTTTTATTTTATTATTTCATTCTCATATATTAATGTATTTAGTGTTGTTTCGATGAGAATTCTTCCCTGGTGGAGAAACTGTGTTTTCTAATAATAAAAGATAATGTTTCCTACATTGACGTAATTTAATTTAATTTATGGAAGCCTCAAAAAGAATAAGATTAAAAAATGAATTGTAGAAATTTTTGCTGTCACAGTAACTTAAGTGAATCAGAATATTTGAACTGTTCTATTTTTTATTAATTCCTCTCTGAGATATTAAATAACAGCAATTTACAAACAAGATATTTGAAAAATGTTAACTTATACAAGAATTACAGAATAACATTAGCACAGTTAGTATCCTTTAGTGAATCCTGCTAAACGTAATACGCAAGGATATACGGTAAGAGTGCGCAGGTATATTTTAAAGCGGCCACTGTGTGGATCGGTTTCCGATTGGTATTTTACTTCTATTGGATTCCTATAACGTAATGTTCATTAGTTGGAAAGCATTTAACTGAGGAAAATCTTATTTGAAATTTCCGTGTGTCTATTAACTTTAGAAAATCGTTTTTTACTGAGACTTTAACCAATATATTGCTAGAAATAATAATAGTTATTCAGATAAATTTCATTCCTTGAGCATTATTATACACATATTACTATTTGCTTTATAAGTTCATAGGGAGAGGAGAGAATGCTGATAATCAAAATGCATCTCATTTAGTGAATATAATTTTCATTATTTGTGTTTTTTCTTTATGTATATAGTAGGAATTTTAATCATAATTGGGATACTAGAGCCAAATCACATAGTGTTGGGCATATTTGTCACTTTATAAATCCATTTAAAAGTTCAGAATTCATTTTAATAAGTATTACGAATAGCAAAACCACAACTATGACATATGGAATTTATTGATAACCATTATGTTTCTGTTCCTCGATAAATAAGTGGTTAAATAAATAGGTAAACAAGAACGAGCTAGATCCACCGCTTGTTTTTAAGACTTAACTTTTACGTCTTGGAATTATTCAATCAGAATAAAACAGTTCATTTCAGGTATCAGAGTGTGAGATCAGACTCGGATTCATTCGCCACTGTTCACTGATTCACTAAAAAGAGCTGTAACTCATTAAGAATGTGAAAAAGTTACATGGGGAGGGGGAGGGGGATGAAATAAAAAATAAAAAGAGTTGCGACTATTTTTTCTCCGAGTCACTCGCTGAGTAAAAAGTGGATTGCCTATTTCTTTTAGTTCTCTTCTTTTAGTTATTGATATAACCAACTTTTTTAATCAACTTTTTGCATTCTTGTCTAACTATTTCACATTTTTCTATTTCTGTCAATCCTTCATTATCTCATAACTTGATAAAATTTTTATATATTTTCCAAAAAATAGTCAACAATTAAAATTTTTAAAAACCTAAATAGCCACCTTAAAAAACTATCATTATAATAAAGAAAAAATACTCCATTATTATAAATAAATGTTAGGATGATGTAGCAAACAAATTATAAAAATCTGGTGTGGTGTGCACATCATCCATTTTTCACATAACCACCCTACTTTGAGTAGATATTAATTTCTTATCAAGTAGGGCTTGTGAAATTTTAAAAGTTTTCATTTATCTACAATTATTACTTAAGTTTATACGTTTTTTTTCCTCTCTCTTACCTTCTACGACTTTATATGTTAAATATTAATTTTTTTAGAATCATAAGATCCTTCCTACGGCATATTAAACTTTTATATTACTGCTATTATTTCCAAAAATTTGTTTTCAACCTGGAAAAACATTTCTCCTTTAGTTACGCATCAAATTCTTTCATAGTTCATATTTATCCATTTTTATTACTATTGTTAATGAGAGATAGTTAATTATTTCAAATTAACAAATTTTAAGCTACTTTAGAGGAAGTCATTTTGAAAATTTGGCATTTAAGTCCTAAGATACTATTTCAATGAGAAGAAGACTTTGCTCATATCAAATACCATTTAATTGTACAACGAAATTTTTCAAGATCGCAATACTTCTCCATACTCTATATTTCTTATATAGGTAAGTGACAGTAATAAATAATAAATATTTATCCATTTAGTTGAGTTGCAATGCTATTGGTGGTAGATGATGCCCAGAAATTCCAGATTTATATTTTCGGCCATCATTACAGCATTCCTAATGACAACACTCAGGTCTTCCTATAATATAAATATTAATATTATCGGTAGCATAGAATAATGTATTATGTAACGCAAGTACAGAACAGCATGGATCACAAGGAGATACTTCTCAGAAGAGATGGTTTGAGATAATAGATTCTTATTATGCCAAGCTGGAGGCTTATGAAAATTAGGGGCGTTTTACAAGAAATGAGTCTTTTCGAAATTAAATTTCATCACTAAAAGTTGAGATCCAAGAGCTGAGAAAACACAAAACAATACGAAAGCGAGATTCCAATAACCCCTCTAAGCAATTTTTTTTTTTACACTCCCAATTCCCTAAGTTCTATCCCCCTTTCAGAAAGATTCTCTTAATCAATTGGAATTAATTTAATTCCCTCTTTCCAGACGCCAAAGCGTTAAATGAAAGCCTTCTTCATGCCTTTAATTGGAAAATATGATAGAAGAAACTAATCTTTGAAAAAGCTATAATTCTTTGTTGTTTGGCTTTGTTCTTTGGGAAAAAAAGTTACCATTTTCTTTCAAAAACGTCTTTAAAATGTTTTTTTTTTATCTCTCTCTTTTCATAAAAGATGTTGTTTAAGGTTATATTTTACTTATTATAAAAAAGAACAACTATTTTCATTAATTGGAATATAAGCAGTGAGTTGGAAAATAAAGAATATTCGATTTGATTATGACTTCCTATTAATTTCTTATAATAATTATATCTTCATCAGTACCAAACTATTTTTAATTCACGGCTTTGATATTGTACTTGACAATAAAATATTCTGTATCTTTGAATTGATGTAAATTCTCGACTTATGAATTTCAAATTGAACCATTTCACACAAAAGAAACTTCTAAGTGGAAAAATATTATGTTTATCTTATTTTTATTTTCTCCTCTACCTCGATTCTAGCAGGGTTCGATTTTATTGTATGATACAATACAATGAATTGTTTTACATTTAAATTAATCATATCGGGAAGTCCGCCATAATCTTCATTTTTATCCGGCGGTCTTTCCGATGAATTTCCGTCGAGTTACTGCCTTCTTCGCATAGTTCTTAAAATGTGATGGGCTACGCCTACTGTTTCCTACCACCCTCACACGAAGGCTTCTTAGTAGGCGTTATTCTCTTCGATGACGTGAAGAGTAAAATCTAATTCATCAAGGATGAACAGGTCAGAATTCCTCTTTAGCTTGACCCTCAGTGCCTCAAATCTGCAGGTCATGATCACTTGTTCGGATGTTTCTGGAACATCAAAATTGATACACAGGGGGTTCACATATATTCCAAGTGCAACCTGGTATTAAGACCCCTGATTGCCCCGTGTGTAACTGAAAAATCCAATGGTCAGGTTGGTATCTATAGATGGGTATCTATAGTCTGTTTCTGGTTTCAAGAGATTTTATATCAACAAGAATAGATGGTGAGATGGTTTGTCTATACCCGTTACAGAGATCTGTTGTCAGGTTGTGGTTTATTCTTCTAGATTTAGGTTTTTTAGAGCACCTTTGGGCTCTTATTACGTTTAGAAGATTTATAGTGTTTTTTTTTTTTAAATATATATTTACTATTCATTGGGTTCACTTTTTTTATTTGTTTAGAAATTAAAAAATAGAATTTCAAGCGAGTAGAGAGTTTGATGGATCCAATTATTCATATTGCGTTCTAGAATTATCATGAATCCATAATTAATTGTTATAACTATTTTTTTGTATTATCAAAGAAAATTGTAGCTCATTTAAAGTGAAACATTTCTCCGGCGGGAAAAGTCAATAGAACAGCTGTCCAAATCTTTGTAGGTGATATGAATGCACATTATTATCGCTTTTGTATATTCCCGTTGGGCTCGGTATTATTGAACTCTCTGATAAGATTTAATCTGATATTAATAAACTGTTTGCATTTCTGCTCCTGAATTAATTAGTATTGCTATTTGGTAATATCATACATAGGGGATACCCCACCAGGTAGGAGAACCACCATCCCTTGTCCACCACTAGCTATAATATAGACTGCCTTGCGGTTGAGTCCCCATGAGCAGGGAGACCTCTCACTCTCTGTGTATATATCTAATACTATTACACTAAACATTAATTAACTGTTTGTTGTCATAGTACATACGGGCTTTCATAGTATTATACACGGGCATATGTTACATTATATATATACTCCTTATAGCTTCAACATGCCATACTTCGAACATAAAAAAAGTAAATAATTGACAATGCTAAAAACTAAATTTTAAAGCAAATAGCATGGCAATGGAAAGAAAAAAATTAATACAAGATAAAAAGATCTATAATTTTGTTTGGACCATATTTTTTGAGTAGTGTATTGTTTAAAATCTCTGACTTGGAACCAAAAGGAGGCACGGGATTGATTTCACACAAACCTGTATGTCAAACCCGGATTCTACTAAGCAGAAATTGTAATGTACTAGTTGTGGCCAGCCAAGAAAATTATCAAAAGTATTGTTAACAATCTAGTATTTTTAGCATATCAATGTTCAAAATATCATGAATGATTCAACATACCTTCATCCAACAGATTTAGTGTTTTGTATTTTCTCAATGAATACAAATAATTTGTAATGAATGTTATTCCAAATCGATAAAGTATATAATAAAAATAACTGTGAAATTATTTTATCCGTTCGACCACAAAAGAACTATTGTTATTTCAGCATTTGCAAATAGAAGCAATCCAGGGGTTTGATATTTACATAGAGACGGTCGGTAGAAGGCACTAGACTGGAATGTAAAGCTAAGGTGAGGAGTTCTATAGGAATTACTTCTAGACTTTATTGTAGCCGGTAAAAGGTTAATGGTGCCAATAGAACCCACCTTCTTTGTGGCCTTTGTGCATTGGTAATATCAATTCTTACAGCGATTTTCAAAACAATAGGTCTAGGCGGAAAAAAAAAATCAAATCATCGGCAATATTTTTTTTTTATTTGATTAGGCGTGGATTGTCGTTTATCCTTTTATTTTTTTAATTTGGCACTAGAAAATCATAAAAACATAGATCATTAATGTTGAATATTCCATAATTTTATCTTGAAATATGTTCAAGTTAAGAAATTCAAAAGATAAGATATTTTTCTGTTTATTGAATATGGTCTTTTTTTCCTTTTAAATATTATTTAAATTCAAAAGGCAATAGCGATCTGAGTAACCATTCATACTATGTTTAGGAGTAAAAAAAATAAAATCAAAGTATAACAAAATAAATAAAAAGTAAAGTAAATTAAACCTATAATGAAATAAAACATCCTAACTGGGAAGCTCAATCTGATAAACGGTAAGATTAAGTGAACTGAAACGAAACCCTCTAAGGCTAACTACCTTAGTTGTATAACGTTTAAGTCTGTCCAACCACTAAACCAAGCATTAATATCATGCAAATGGCTTCTTACGAAACAAACTACCCTGAAGACTTTCGGATTTCAGGTCGCCTCACAGTTCAAAGCTAATGAATGAATTGGAGCTCAGAAAGGAATTTCTGACTCAATAGAGGTACAATGAAACTACAGACTAAGATAGAACAAGGAGATATACAAAACCATGGAAGATCTAGAAACAACGATCAGGAAAAGACCATTGAGATTCTAGGAACACATGGGCAGAATGGATCCAGCCAGGATGATTACACAAAGTTTTGATAGTACATACAGCCTGAAGAACCAATGGGGGAGGAGGGAGGAGAGAGGAGGTTTGCCATGCAGATGAAGAAGTTACCAGGCTATGAATCACAGAGGAAGACTGTCAAGATAGAACCAATTGAGGAAAAGACTTTCTAACAAATATTATTAGGAAGGAAAGAGAGCGCGCAGGGAATGAGGATGGAAGGAAAAGAGAAAGGTGCAAAACTATGAAAGAAAGAAAGAAAAGTAGAGGAAGATGAAGGAAGAAGGAAAAATAAGAAGAAAATGAATATGTGGTCATTAGTTTTGACCGGTTCGCAACGGATAAAAATCACGAACACAGGCAATCTTATGTACAATTATTACACTTTTAGCCTGGATAAATACAAACAAAACCCATCCCACAAAAGGTGGTTTTCTCTCACATCACTGTTTGAAACCCATTGGAGGCTGAGTATGGACGCTGTAGCAGGGTCATTGTTTGTTATACGCAGTATGCAGCAATGATTATGTATCAAAGGATTTGATTACAATTAAATTAAAATTTGCCAAGGCTTTACAGCTTAGCATGAAATCTTCAATGTTCTGTGAGTGTAACAAATTAGACTAAGGGCATCTTGGGGTATCTTTTTATTATCTTCTATTTCGTGAGAGTCTGAAATATATACCTCGCGATTTGAGATACATCCAACCCTAAGACCTGCACTGGCTGGTAAAGCCAACCATTCATAATCCTACATGTTTGTAGTACTTTGAATGACTAAACTAGATATCGGAACACAGTTGGGCTATGAATGGAGGTGTAGGACTGCATAGAGCGTGTAGGATGTTTGTAGGCTTCTCCGATCGTCCTATAAGCATTCCTCCCGCAAAACATCCTACCGCCTTGAATCGTAAGTAATGTTATCGTCCTACAAAATCCACTTCTTTACTACTACGTCAACATGACGTCATTAATTGCTATCAATATTTGTTTATTATTAGTCAGTAACTGCCAGGGTTGGAGTTATTATCCCTGGATTATGGTTTTTGCACTGTTTTTTTTATGGTTAGGATATATTGGACTTTTTCTTTTATTTTCTACTAACTACGTTTATCATTTTTATCTAATTAAAATTTAATACTTAATTAAAATGATTAGATAAAAATTGATTTATGAACACATCTTCAGTTATTTTTGTATTACTTTATTTTACCCTTATTTCCCAAACATGCAGAGAAATAAGCTAATGAAGATATGTTCTCATGACCAAAATCCCTAAATAAATTATTTTATTAAATCTGAATAGCAACAATTTTGAACTAATAATTTTGGATTCAAATTTTGTTATATCAATGTCCATCTCTAATATATCTTGTTTTGTTTCCTTTTAAGTTTGCTTGTAATTAATTATTAATATTACCCTACAGGTGACAATAGCTGATCGAATCACTTGTAGGACCGTGAGTAGAGGAATGAATCCAATTGTAGTTCTACAGCGTAGACCTACTGAGTTATACCATGAATGGGTAGTTTTCGGTACAATTCTGTAGGACTTAGTGACAGCCAGCAGATCCGACCTCTAGGTTGATGCTCACAAGTTCTTATTTCCAAGCCAAATAAGCCGGCACAGAAATACATCCCTTGAGATACGTAACATGGTTTTATAAATTATCACTTGGTTTGTGAGGCACCCGATTGCGTTCCTAACACGAGGAAATCCGTTCGTGGCTTATGTTACCTGAGTTACCAGGTAATTCAAGTAAGGTGTTACGCCAATTCCTTTACCTAACCTATGACCAAGGCGGGTTATTAACTCCCTTAGACCTATCCTCTTTCTCTGAATGTTCGAGTTAAAAGAATGCGCCTTTTCCCACTCTTAATGTCTCAAGTATCTTCACCTGTTATTTGCTGAAAATACAGTAATCCTTAGCCATAGAAATACTAGGAAATTTTATATGTGATTTCTGAAATAAATTGATATTATCACAATTAACCATTGAATTATGACCTTGATAAAAACCGATGCCTAGTGGGGAATCTTCATTACTCAAACATCCCCAATACAATGATGCCTTCCCTTGAAAGGGACGAAAGGAGGAGGAAGTACAGTATCCAGTAGATAAGAAGAGGGCAGATGATCCCTTAACTAACTGAGTTATTTCGGTGAAGGGTGGATTTTTCCTGAGGCCACAAGGTGCCTCCTAATTGATTGGTTCATTACGGCTCAATAAACTGATCAGTGATATCGTCGCACCACACTCCCGCCAGAATATTACCTCTTTTTAACTTACCCCTCGACCAAATTGAATTTTCATACCGTTATTGATATGCTCATCGTCTTGGGTCTGTTCTTCCTATTAAATATTCCATTTTCAGTAATAGAATAACATTCTCAAAAATAACAAGATTTCCCTTGCGTATTTAAGAAAATTGCTTCGTCAGTTTTATTTGTACTATATATTAGCCTAAAGCTATTAAATAATAATTTGAAACCCTAATTAAATATTTAAATTCTTATTCATAATATTTGGATTTAGAAAAATAAATCAACATAGGATTTTTATTTGTTTTTTTTTAGAAGGACGAAGGTATATATATATATACACACATTCATATTTTATCAGTTTTCCCGATTTAGAAGTTCTTAGACTCCTTAAAAAAAGGGAAGTTTCTCCTTTCCATTCATATAAACAAATATTGCTTTATGTTAGGTCTGTGTAAAACAATATGATTACCACAAAATTGTGGTTATTGGGGGAAAACGTTAGTTCTAAAACTCGTAAAAACACTTCAGTCGCGTAGTTCATGAATCGTTCAAAGGATCCATATTTATGAAAGATTTTATGAATCATATTTAGGTTTGAAGGGTAGACAAATCCTGGACAAAATTGTTAGTAAAAATATTTTTATTTTCAGATTCGCCTGAAAATTAGAATATAGGTGTTATAAAGTGCTTTAACCAAATCTGACTCCAGTTTTGAATTAAAAAAGTCTGTTAACATTACATTGTAGAAGAATACTATTTTCATTACACATAATTAAATGGGCCCTTCTGATCGCTCTAAAATTCAATTATTTCCTTTTAAAAAATTGTATCACTTTAAAATTTACAATTTCTGGATCACTAATAATGTTTTTATATTTTATATTAGTACTTTTATTTTTATATCATTTATATTACTTTGAGCTCGGTCTTAAATAGTCAAATTAAATTTAATATAATATGACATCCCAGGCAAGGTTGGGTCAATTGCTGTCAACTATGTACATATTATGGTATAAAACGTTATTTACGATCAAGGAATATTATATTATAATTCATAGTTCAAAATGTTATATGTAATATAAAAACATTATTAATGATCCAGAAATAGTAAATTTTAGAGTGATAAATTTTTTTAAACAAAATATTTAAATTTTAGAGTGATCTGGAGGGCCCATTGAACTATACATGTAGAAAATAATATTCCTCCCTAGAGTGTATATTAAGTATATTAACAAACTTTTTAATTCTAAACTGGCGTCAGATTTGATTTTTGCACTTAAGAAAAATCCTATATTCAAATTTTAAGACGAATTTAAATTGAAATTTTTTTGACTAAATATTTTGACCAGGGTTTACCCTTCAAAGTTTTTTTTTAAGATTCATAATATTGGTCATAAATCAGAAACCATTCGAACGAAACAAACCAAATTTGGTGCATTGGTAAGGTTCTTAAGTCGTGGTGTGATGTTTCTACGTGTTTTAGAAACAACAGTATCCTCAAAAAACTTCAATTTGGTAATCATATTGTTTTACAGAGACCTTCTGAGATAGAGCAATAGTTGTTTAAATGTATGGAAAGAAGAAACGTCCCTCTTTATAAGGAATCTAAGAACTTTGATATCGGTTAAGTTGCAAGAAATATAAAAAAAATCGATATACACTTAAGAAGAGGTACAGAACTTCAAAGCGAAACATGATTATGTGGCTATAAAAATTTCTTAATTTTTTTTTTCTATTATTTTTCAACATTTAGGCTTTTTGGTGTGCTGAATCAAAGTCTGCCATCATTTTGGATGTGGAATAATCTATAATGGTGGTTCAATTAATAGTTTAAACACTTTTTTAAAATTTATTTCACCAAAAATCAATTATTTCACAATGTTTGTATTTTTATCTTTTATATACTCTGAAAAACAAATGTTTTACTTGAAAAACATGTCTATATAATTTTTCAAACTCAAGATATAAAATAAAACAGTTTCAGTGTGTTTTCTTTGATTTGCATATGTGTCGAATTTTTTTTCAATTTGGAGTAACACAATAGCTGAGTAACACAATTGCTGGTCAAAATCGGCACTCCCCATGTCAGTTTCAATAGGGGCTTAAACATACTGTTTCGTCTAATTCATGTAAAAGAGACTGAATTGAAAGTAAGTTCAGGATCATTTAATGTTTGGCCCAGAGATGTTTTTAAGTGATAGAAAAGATGGCCTATATTTTGATAATTTGTCTAAATAGGTCAATTGTCCAATTATAATTTAAAAATCGCGCAGACTTTGACAGCATCCTTGTAAGTTTTACCTTCAGATGATCTACTTATAAAAATTTCAATGGATATTTCAAGCTCTCTGATGTTTCTTTCTTTTTTTTATGTACATTCGCAACTATCAATCAATGGTATTGGCTATCATTGAATTATATAAATATCAGCTTAATAATATAAGGCCACAGCATCAGCATAAATCGAAATGGTGTCTGAATTTTTAAGCTAGGATATCTAGTTATAAAATTATTAAACTTTTTACCTACCTACTCCGATTACTGCTTGGAGTGCACAAAAGCACGTGGAGCAGAGTGTATATTATTTATGCATATATTTTATTCAGAAACAATTATTCAGTTTACACTACATATTTTTAGGTTACATTACATACTTTTCCTATACTTGCATTAAATATATATATATATATATATATATATATATATATATATATATATATATATATATATATATATATATATATATATATATATATATATATATATATGTAGGAACTCGTGGTATTATGATACGGTTTTGTAATATGAAGCAGAACAGTATTTTTCCTGAAAATGCAGACATCGATCGGAAATTGTTTTAGAAGGGACCTCCAGTTCATTATGCAGCTAGATATAAATTCTAAATGAGTCAATCAGGAGCTACCAAAGGAACATTTTAAAATAAGACGATGTCTATTTCCCAACAAAAGGAGAAATGAATATGGACCTTCTAGTGTTGAAGAAGAGACGAAAAGGTGTCTGTCTGCTGGAAGCTCCACCAGGTCAAAACCTATTGGGCAAGAAGTTCTAGAGGAAGATGACATCTCTTTTTTGTTGCGAGGCATTGAAAAAAATCAAAATCTACAGAACTGTGGGTTCTATACATGATGTGCCGTAAAAGGACTCATTCGTTGTACGGTTCTTGTGAAAACGATTTTTCTAATTGCGACTTCTGTTCGTAAAGAACTTTGTCCTATTTGTCTTAGTTTTATTCCTATTTTCTACAACATTAATTAACATCTAAAAGTATATACATACATTTTTTTTTAAGTTAGAGAAAATGAAATAATAATAGTAAAGCTAATAAACATTTTTAATGTATTACAATATTTGTTTGATATTATCACCCTGCTCTTCCAAACCCATATTTAAAAAATAATAGTATTTATAATAATAATAACGCTGAGGAAGAGTTTATTAATGATAAAATAACTACATTCAAAATTTTGCCAGTAACAAAAAATCGATCCACATTACTCCACCTTCCCTATATATATATATAATAATATGATAATAATAATAATAATTTAGGTAAGATTTACTTATCTCTATCAAGATCGGAAAAACCAAGGATAATTATAAGGATGTGCTGAAACACTGAAAAGATCAGAGGGCGTATTTATAACAATCCGAGGAGCTGACATCGGCATTCGAAAAAGGAACTCCCCCCACCACCCCTTAGCTAAGAACCGCTATCAGCAATTATAAACTCTTCTCATTAAAACTGTCTCCCTTATTCTCTCGTTAAATTACACGAACAAGGAGCTCTTCATTAAAACTCCGATTTAAAGGTGACACGGTAAACCTTTGTCATTTGATATATAGAGCTCACTAACTGACTCCTCCCGAGATAGGGAGGGTTATGGGGAGTTAGTTGGTAGGTTCATAAAGGTATGATCGTTATACCTACGGTTGATTTATCTTCTCTTGCCGCTGCAATGAAAAGGCCTCCTGTTAGGTTAATTAACCTTTTGATAACTTCAATACTGATTTATTTAACAACTATCATAGACGCATTGGTTTTACTACCGGAATAGCCAGCCAGTATTAAAAAACCTTTTCTGGATTTCATCTCCCCATCATGGATCAATTTGTATGTTTTATTTTAATCCAAGCCTACCCTACTTCAATTAAATATTTCACATAAAATTATATTTTACAAAAAACGAATGAATTTATAGATAAAACATTTATTTATTACCAGGTTGTATATATGTTATAATTATTAACATTATATGTATGTTATTTGTTATTATATTATATTATATCGTATTGTATTGGACAAAACCATGAAGACATTCTAGTAGACTAAAGATCAGGGCCAGATTGGGAAGAAGTGATGGGATGGAAGTGATATGCCTAGGCTTTGCAGAGGATCTGTCAATTCTAGCAGAGAGTGAACAAAATGCGATTGAACAGATCAATAAACGGAAAGATATAGCAAATAGAACTGAGATGAAGATACCGCTTAAGAAGACAGAGATGATGACAATAAGGAAATAGGAGGAAGGATCAAAACCAAGTATGGAATGATCAGTGAACCATTCTGATTATCTGGAAGAAATGGTGAACTGCAATAGAGGAGGCGGGCAGGCGATAAAAAGTCGAGAAATAAAGCTAGACGGACTGATATGTTTAGTAAAACCATCTATGTATCTACTAAGAAGAACCTATTCAGAAAGGCTAAAATCAGACATTATGAGACCGTAGTAAAACCGATGGTATTGTATGGAGCGGAAACACGGGGTTTTACCAGCACAGAGAGACTGCTGAGAATAAAGAGGAAGATATTGAGATGTATCTATAGGCCAAGAAAAGAGGGAGAAGAGTACTGGCCAATAAAGAACAAAGATCTGTCGAAAGATTGAAGCCCTCAATGAGGAAAAGGAGGTTGAAATTTTACGTGAAGAGGGTGTATGATGAGGAAGTATGAGGATATAGTGAACAAGCAGATCTTTGACAAAGTGATGAAACTTAAAAGCATCAAACGATACCCCGAGCAGATATAGAAAGAAATAGAGAAACTGGAGATCAGAGAAGTGACTACCAGGACTGAGAGAAATTTAAAAGAATAACAGGTGGAAAGAATTCCTTGTGGTGGAGAAGAGGAAAAAGAGGTGAAGGTCTATCCTTGTATCTATCCTAGGTCTATCCTTCTATCCACCTCTAGGTGGACAGAAGAGCTTATAAGGATAATGGAGGAAAAGATGAAGAGGATATGGGCTGAAAGAAAAATGAAAGCCATGAACGCGTGGTCCTTAGCTAAGGAACTTGGCTAGCCTTTATCGCTAAAGGCTAGCTAAGGACCACGCGTTCATCTATATATATATATATATATATATATATATATATATATATATATATATATATATAAAAATATATATATAATTAACAATTTTTTTATATGATTAATGTTTCTGTAAAGACTTAGAGTGGATTAAATATAAAAAGTTACAAATCATGTTGAATCATTATTTATGTTTAAAAAAAAAAAGATTATTTGCAAAAAAACAATTTTACCCGTTATTGGAAAATCATAAATGAATAACAAGAAGCCTTAAATTATTCTTTAAAAAAGAATAATTGTGAAGATAAGGAAGAATTAAAGATAAAACAGAATATGTGAGTGTATGAAACCACCAAAGCCATTAAAGACTCGTTAATAAAAAATAAATGTTTTGAAGGAAAATAAAATAATTTTGAGATTAATGGAAGATTGCCACTGTAAAATTAAAGAAGACTAAAGAGTACCTGTAAAAAAGATATAGTTTTTAAAATAAACCAATATCGTAAAACTAAAGACTACAAAACCTACTGGCTTTGTAAGTTTGAAATTAATGTAAAATGATTTAAATGTGTACTTGGGATAAATGTCCATTCTTTTGAAAAAATAAAATAAAATACGGGAATATGATGGTAAGCTGGTCGCTAGTGGTGTGTCTTGAAAGCACAGTACTAAGTACCGAGAATACTTCTCAAATGGCTGTGCTGTTCAGCCAGGTGGCCTAATAACCTTACTTTGTTTATTCAGTTATGAGTCTCACTGTGACACTACTCTTTTGTACACATTTGCCCCAACGGCGAAATTGCTACATCTTTTTGGATTTCTGAGCTTGTTACGCATTTCCCCCAAAAGGTTGTTTAAAATGGAAACCCTATAGGATATGTAAATGATACATGAAGCAGCTAATAAGAAACATTTTAATCTGTAATTATTCAATATTTTTTTCAAATATCACTACTGTTGTTTAAAAATGTACGCAGATTTTACGACAGGTACGTTGCAGAAGGGTTGAAGACATCAAATGTCCGACTTTCCTAAGACATTGCATAACGGGATTCGTTTCCTAATGAATTTAAAATGCAGTTATTTTCTAGTATGCGTTACTGACTAAAATTTGAAAATTTTCTCCAACATTTGTATGCAAATGAATTTTTCATACAAGTTCTTATACTATTTCTCGATGCAATTAAATATGAAACACATAGATAATACAAACCTTTCCTTTTTTTTTTTTTTTTTTTTTGAATATTTGGAGTATTAAATATTTTCCGCAATATTCGTTCTAGAAATAAATCGAACAAGGGTACTGATATTGACAGCTAAAAATATAACCGTCTCCTAGCCCTATAGAATAGAGCTATATCGAGGAACGATCTGACAAAATAAGGAGGCAAAGACGCACGTAGGCCATCAACTCCGTCTTAAAAAGATCTTAACAAATATAATCGAAATGACATCTAAAGTGTTCCTGCAGATACATTATGGTATACTCGGCATGTCTTAAAGTATCCCCAGACTTCATTTCCGTAGGACCTAGGAGATGACGTAGGTTCATTTCCTATCACTCATCTATTAGCGCGTGCTGTTGAATTGAAAGGTTGGCCTCAATATGTTCACCTCTGTCAATGAAAAATGGAAGGTTGTGAAATATACACCAGTGCATATGGCACCTTTCATTCATCTTGTCGACGGATAGCCATCTTTATTATGAAATGGAGTCGCTACAAGTAACATAATAGGCATCCTATAAGGGGTGGGGGAGAAATCGAATCTGTGGACCCGGATCAGGAAGGAAAAGGTCCTGCCCTTTGAAAAGGAAACAGGAAATTTGATTTAGTCAACCGGTTCAATTGATTTCTTGATTAAAATTTGATGCCTTCTCACATGACCTATAAATTTTACCTATATGACAAAAAAAATAATATTTCGATTGGATATATGCCTTACACAATATTATAAGAACTATTTTCAACTATTCATCACTAGCTGATGCTATATTATTGCTGATGATATAATTGATATTAAATTACATTTTTTTTTTATGTAGCTCATTCTGAGATAATACAATAGCTTATATATTTAGAAAGAAAAAATCTCCTCTTTTTAGCGAATTTCAGAACATTGAAATAAGATAAGCTGGATACGCGACACAAAGCTTCATATCGAAACGTAATTTCGTGGCTTAAAACAATCAATCACCCTCAGAACTGGATTTTCAACAGCCGTTTTTAGGTGTAATGAATCAAAATCTGTCATTTTTGGCTAAAACAAAATATCTATAAGGCTAGTTTACTTCTTAATTTAAACATTATTTAAAATTTATTTGACTGAAAAGAAATTTTTATCTTTTATATTTTTCTTTTAATATAACTGTACCCTATACTGGAAATGTTTTGTAGGCAAAAGCATGCCATTATCATTTTCTAAACTGGAAATTAAAAAAAATTAGTTTCAGCGTAGTTTATTTTTTTCCTCAGCTTTTTTTTCAATGTAGAATCACCAAAAAAATTTTGATCGAAATCTGTGACGAACACACCGCCCATACTACCCATATTAGTACCGCGTGATTTCGCTCTCGGGTTGCAAACTCGTGGGCGAGCTCTAGTTTCAGCAAAACTAATGAGGTCTAGGGTGTTTCCTGTATTAAGCACATAAGGGAGCTTTCGTACATTTCTATCTTATTACAGGAGAAGGATGAAAGAGCACATCATCCAGCCATCTGAGCAGGTACTCCATTCACTTGAGCAGATACTCGAGTCAATAATTTTAGGAGCAATTATGCCAGTCACCTGAGCATATACTCGCTACAATTACTGGATTTTATTATCATCAATTGAGAGCAATTTCTCATGGCAATAGGACTTACTCATCATTTTCTGAGCATCTACTCTGGAGAACGTTCTCCAGCGTTATTCACTTCACTTAATACTTTTCCATTAGAATTGACTTGTCTTAAAAAAAAAAAAAAAGAAAAAAAAAGCTGCAAATTATGACACAATGGTTTATGCTGTTAGGCAAGTTTTGACTAAATCGGAGCTCTAGTCTCGGAGGAAAGCTGCGGAAGACGGACTGACGGATTTTTTTTCATTCGATTTTTTGCATCTTGGCAAATCGACCCGATTTCGTACGTCGGAGGCTAAAAATCTTCAAGATAAAATCGGTTCACCTGCTCAAGAGATAGTCATGGCAGAGGAAAACACATATACACAGAATTAGACGAATAAGCGAAAATGCACTTTTTTGGATGGCTATGAAAAGCATAGACCAATCGAAAAATGCACATCGGAAATTTGACCCGATTACAATATCTTCCATACCCCAGTGGTTAAGGAAAGTGAAATAGACATTGATTTTTTTTTTTGGTTTATTGGTTTTGGTATATAGATTCCAAAATACTTGATATTTTTCATATATCTTCATAAATGGCCGAGATATGGGCGTGTTATATGTCTAATCGGCCGCCATGGTAATGCTGATTTCCTAGGATCATCCTGCGATGTCCTGTGTCGCTGTGTTCTTATGTGATAAATCTATCATTGTAGTGCAAATCCATCACATGAATGTACAGCTCATTTACGCGATTTATCTTGTATACATATGTAAGTTTCAGTAAATAAAACTAAAATGAAATAAGGTGAATAACAGTTAAATATAACTAATTGTTAAATATTAGCTACAACGAATTTCAATAAATAAAAAATAGCCACTAATAATCTAGAGCTTTAGTCCTAACAGGGAATGCAGCAAAAAAATAAACAGTTGACATATTACAGATTTCTTATCTAACAAAATACATTTTTTGTTTTTCATTTTTTATTCTGGATGTGCGATATGTACATTATTTTCATATTTTTTTATTAGTGCTACAGAAACAAACGTTTTCTCGATATATTTATTTTAATTATAGATATCAGTGATCAGAACTTTTTTAAATTAAATAATTTTGGATATATTGTTTTTATAAGTTAAATGGCCTTTATCTAAGAACGGCGTTTAATGGTGCAAATTAATTTTCTCAAATATAATTTCATTCTTGAAGATTGTGTGTCCGTGTAATTAGTTCTTTGACAGTATTATATTTTTCTTTGTATTGAAAACTTATATATTTTTTTTTATAAAAGTTTTAATAAGTAACCATCTATTTTCCAAAAAAAATAATTACAATTCATAACAATATAATATTTTCAAGAATAATTAAACTTATTTTTAATTTTTTTTTTATCTCATCTTCTTTTGTCTAAGTCTTGGACTTTTTGTCAATTTTCAAGCCTTTAATGTTAATCTAAAAATACATTTAAAATTAGTGACACTCTTATCAAAACTTTTATAGGTGAAACATCTCAAAATTGAAAAAATAGATAAAGCAGCATAAAACCAATGTAAAGAACCCAAAAATATAAAAACAACCGCACTTGTGAGACATAGCATAATTAAAAAACATAAATTTGATTTTAATATTATAGAAATTATAAATGAAGCAAATAATAATATCAGTAAACACGTTGAATCAATCAACATCACTGAAAATTTAAATAATAAATTTAACTATTAACTTAAAATAGTAAGTTATAAAACAGGCATACAAAAAATTGGACAGCATTACGTAGACATAATAAATAAAATTAGCATTTAATTATTTGAAATCTAATCAAAACTAGATATACAAACAAAGTAAGAGTTAGGCAAAATTAGGAATAATACCAAACAGATAATATAAGTCAGTAAAGCAACAGTCTTAAACTTACAATGAAAGCTAGAAGTCTATGAAAATAAGTAAAATATTTTTTGAGTATTTTAAATCGATTTCGTTAATTTTTGAACTAGATAAAATTAATAATCCTATATTAATATATTTTTAAATGCGGGTATTTTTAACCTACTGTAAGAATAATGTGTCTCTAACCTATGTTGTCGTATACGGCACCTAAAACTGTAACCAAATAAAAATAATTTTGTAAATGGACAAAAATTCCGAAAACTAGACAAAAGAAGATAAGATGAAAGAAGACATGTAAAAATAAGGGTTTAATTATACCTGAAAATATATTATTAATATAGAAGTGTAATTTTATTCTGAGGAGTTCGAACATCAATAGAAAATAATTAAATTGAATATAATAAATAATAAATTAAGGAAGTTAATAAAAGGATCATAAAAATATGGATGTCAGTGAGAAAGAAATATAACTATCAGGAAGAAGTAAAATTGCAATTTGTCTTGGAATGGCCGAAGTATATAAAGCCTCCATATGTTCTTGAGACCTGAGTGTCGCCAAAGTTTTCTAAGTTTTTTTTTTCAGGCTCTCGCAAGTGTTTTCCGCCTGCGCTCGAGACAAATATTTCTGGAAAAACTGTATTAGAGCCCCGAGAAGGGGAGGTGTTAAATTTCAATGGCCTCGGAGGGTAGTTTGTTTTATTTGAATTATTGTCTTGGCCGAGTCTTGTTTACTTGCTCTTGTAGAACTTTTTCAATTACATCCTCAATGCGCCCTTTCATAATGCAGTCAAAGGCTGGCTTTTTCGTGGGCTATTTGAGGCGCTTAAGTAACTTCTTTCAGTTATGAAACAATTTCTTATTCGTTTGTGAGTCCAAAATAACTAGAAATTTACAATAGGCAACGTCTTTAAACCAGAGTTCCAGATGTTTATTTAGCTTTTTACAACGAGCTTTGAGGGACAAATTTTAAATAAAATTATTGATCCGTTTTTTTTACCACTGTCTTCATTTGAGGGCTATATACTACATTTTTTTTTCCTGTCTATAATTATTTTTTTTAAATTCTCATTTCTGTTCTATAATATTCTGCAATCATTAAAGACAAAAAAAAATTAAATAAAACATATTTGTATCAAACAATCATTATAATCAGTTAATTGAAAATTTTAACTAACGTCTGAAAAGTTATACCGGATTTTGTATCCTTTTCAAAATTCTGTAAAAAATACGAAAACGCTAACATTTTGCCTCTATTTTTTATTAAATTGTATCTCGTTAAAACAATAAAACTGAATAAATTGAATAAAAATTGTGTGACATGCAGATGTTTTATATGCTGTCCCCGGATGAGGAAAGTGGTACCCCTATTAAGGAATCAAAAATGAAACATCGAAAACCATTTTTTTTTTTAAATAATTCATTTTAAAATCGTAAAAAGGATTATTAACCCTAATAATCACAATAAATATATCAAGTACAACTTATTAAGTCTCATAAATATCAAAACCATTTATTTGTTTTTTAGATGAAAAGCAGTCTCTCCACGGTAACCACTAATTATACCATTATAGAGCCATTATGAAAAACTAGCTGTTTTTATAAAGAGAAAGAAGTGTGCATAGAACAGCCCAATTTTTTCAAAAATTACTATCCATAAAGGAGTGCAGTTGATCACCAAGATTAGTGGGATTCAAAATATAAAATATAAGTTCGATATGTAATAATGTTATTTACTAAACTTCATAAGTTGTACTTGAATTTTGTTTTGTTTAGAATATCAGTTTGAATATATATTTGTTTATCGTAGATTTCAAAGAAACCGCCTTTAAAATAAACCAGTCTAACTAAGAATTTAGAAATTAAAAAAATCGATTTGAAAAACGAAAAACAAAATCAAATCGTTTCGTTCTACAAAAAATAAATATTCTATCAATTATTTTGTAGGAATTTTTTCGTGTTAGAATCTATTTGAATCCCATTCAATCAATAAATGTTTATCAATGCAACATAAAAAATATGTATACCCACCCCATTCATTTGTAACAATTGGAATTGTTTCCATCATGGCTTTCTAGTATGAACAAAATGTCCTGCAAAAACAAAAAAAAGAAGAAAGAAAAAAAGATCTACTGGCTCTTATATACACAGCGATAAATTTCGCTTTTCTGATTTAGTTAAAATATTTTATGCAATTAGTTTGTAAAATCATCAATAAAAGCACTTAGTTAGAGCAAAGGTTATGTACCTTCTAATCGTATCGATCCTACTTTTTAAATATTATAGCATACTACAACATAAATAGTGAGTCAGGAAGGTTCAATTATTCAATCATATTTGACTTAAACAAGAAAAAAAATTGGTATGAAGTGAAAATTATACGTCATCGTTATTTGTATCTCGCCTCATTCCCTAATTTTTTTTCTTTATGTGTCTGTGAATTAATACAAATAAAACATATAAAAACTCGCTAATAACTAAAAATTATATTTGGAATATAAATATAAAAATACTAATTTGAAAATTATATTTTAATTTTGTTTATTTATTTGAATAATACATATTTTGTCCTGATTTCAATCAACAGTCTGTAAGCAAATATGATTTTCGCATGTAAATGGAGACGATTAAATCTCTTGGATTCAATAGTCGTTAGGGCATTTTCACACGATCCGATAGATCGGATGTAATTCAAGATCTTTGGCCGCACGATGTGGTATTCTTAAAGACATATTATCGCTTGCTGGAGCACGGAGAGCCTGGAGTGGTCATCCAACCTCACGTTGCAGTGAACCATGGTTTGGGTCCAATTCGGCAGTGGCATTCCCATCGACTCACTCGGCCAGTGATAAATCCGCTGATTACGGCTAGTCGGGATCAGCAGGCGACCAAGGATCTACATTTATTTTCCCGAAGCAGACCGTCCATGGACTAAATCTCCGGGCGGCTATTTGACATCCTGGAAAAACACAACGCGATTCACAATTTAGGTACACAGGATAAGGTCATCAATCCTACGCCCGGTCTGTGAGAGTTGCCTCAAATAGGCTGACGGGCCTCACATACCCGGAGGAAAGACGGTGTGATTGCCTGAAGAATTGCAGTCTGCGTGGCTTTTCTCAGTAGGTGGTCGCCCATCCAAGTACTAACCACGCTGGACGTTGCTTAACTTTGATTACCTATTGCAAGCGCCTTAATCCGTTCTGCAAACGGGACTCACGGATTTTCTTTTTATTCGATTACTGGATTGTACGTATCTCCAAACGTAACCCCTCAAATTTTTTGGGAGATTAAATTTTAAAATTTAATGTTAAAATCGATATACTAGGTCGATTGCAAAAGTCCATTATTGAAAATATTAAGCCAAAATCAAAGCTATGTTATCAATTGATATTATCTTTAAAACTGATTAGCTTGTAAATCTGTATAAACCGATTATAAATTTTTATTTTATTTTTAAATTTAATACCTGAAACGAATTATTTTTTTCATTTTGTTTTACACAGATAGCCGGTAAAATAGGCTATGTTTGTATTTATTTTAATAATTGAGAATATTAGAAGTTTATTTTTACTTTTCCAAACATAGTAATGCTAAGATTGGTCGCTTGCAATCGAATATGCTACCTGAGGAAGGAATAGCTTAGGAGGGAAAAGGCCTAGAGTAAGACAGCGCCTTTGAAGCGAACTAAACCAGGTTTGGTACAAATTCGATTTGGAAGCTGTTTGCCACTGTTGGTAGGTAGCCAGCAATCAGGGGAGCCAACAGTCGTTTTCTTTGGAACAGTTCCTCTAACCAATAACCGGAATCTTACACTAGCCAAGAAATATTGCTCTCTTCAACTTTTAACAACACTGTATCAGCACTGTGTCTTATCTGTGATTATTGCTAGCTATTAAAATCTTGATTTGATCGATAAATGAGAAAATCATAACGAACTAACATTTGAATAAGAACGGAGGTCTCTCCTCATATAGTTACATCCATGAAAGTTTTTCTGGCATAAAACTTACGTGTCGGCGGCCTATGCTCCCTTATTCAGCCTCTACTGACTTCAACACCAATAGGGCGGTAGTAATTTGGACCTGTGGCTTTCTGAACCACATGACCAGCCTCCATGCTTGCGGAAGGAGCTTTATTCGGGGACTCCAGGCTTTCATTATATTGATATTTCAGAGCCGATATAATTAAGATATTTTTTTTTAATATCGATATTTCACTGCCGATATTATTAAGATATTGTTTTTATATTTATATACAGCGGGATTTGAATATTAAGAATCAGGTTATCTTTTAATCTCCTTCAGATTTGTTTAGGTTTTTTTTTTTTTTTTTAATTTGATAAAAGAATTAACGATATCTTTAAATATCGATATTTCGGTTTCGATATAATTCATATTTGTTTTGCTTTTGAAAAAATATCGGTTTTTTTATACTCAAATTTTACTAGCGATTTTGTGATATATCGGGGGGAATATATTCATATATTTTTTAAAATATATCGATATTTTTTCAACATCTCTAAATGTGTGCGAATTCACATTTTAGGGTTGTTTTTAAACATTATTTTATTAATTTATTTTATTTGTTTCTCTTCCGTAAGATTTAATTTTTGTTCTTTTCCCTTTAATCCCTTTTATTTTATATAAATCACACCCAATAATCATTAAATGCTCTTGGAACATTGGAATGCAGTTAGAATATTTTTCAATATGTTTTATTTTTTTTTTTAAATATTCAGTTCAATCATTTTTCTTTTTCTAATCTATACATTTCTAACTTATTTTTGTAGTAATGAATCCTTCACCGTGGTGATAATTCTATATGATAATTTGTAATGATCAGTTTAATGAAAATGTAATTAAAAAAGCATAAAAACGTTTTAGTTTCATTATTATACCAGCCAACGTTTCAACAAAACTATGTAGGTTATCTTCAAGGTTGGAGAAATTAGGAGAGGATTCTTAAACTTAGACAAAATTTATCTACTCAGAGCAGTTATCCATCAGGGCCCCCTTCCATTTATCATTTTTCCTTAATACTTTCCCGAATGATTATTCATTCCTTGTGAAAGTTTTCCGTCATTCATAATTTCCTAAGGAAAATTAATTAAGAGCCGGGGGGATAATATAAGCTGTCTGTTGAATCGTAAATGTCCTGAAGTTTTTAAATGGGTCTCTCTCGAAGCAAGTATCGTTCTGGCATCAATCATCCCTCGGTTAATGGTGAAAAGCAACCCCCTCATTTGTATTTTCCATGGAGGGCTGTTTGCATAATGCACTAATCCATTAACATTTATCTAATGCAAACGATTTATTGTCATCGATAGCATATTGCAACACCAGTTTTTCTTTATCAGAGTGTTACCGCTACAAGTGTTTAATTTTTTTTGTTGATAAATTATCATTTATAAATTCATTTGAAATTAAATAAGAATATCGAAGCAGAAATTTTTAAGTTTGTATGTTATTTTAGTGTTCTTATTGTTAAATTCTAGCTTTTCTTAATAAATAAATTCGATCGCGATTACATCAAGATTCTTTGCCTACAAATCATCCTCCACTGATTTGCATTAAAACCCAAATCCTCAAAATTGGACTTTACATAATTCTTCCATCTACGTTTCGGAAGCTTATCCGTCTAATTACCCTATTGGGTAATTCGTTGGTCCTGAGAACCTCGAAATTTATAGAAATCTTTTTATTTTATCCCATTTTCACAATAACCGATCATAATTGAATTTCTTTAATTGTTTATGCAATCGATGTAGATGTTGTCGAATACAATCGACATTATTTATTTTTCTCTCTATACCTCGTTAACGAATAAATGGATTTTCGCTGTTCAAACAACTTTTCGACAATTTAGAGGAAGAATAAAAGGAAAAACGAGTGTAAAAATTTTCCGACTTTTTTAGAGAGATTCTATTTGCAGAAGTGGTGGTAATATGGATTCCTACGGGAATTATGAAACCCCTTAATATTTTGGTGGTAAGTGATAATGAGTTAACAGTAACTGCCTCAGTCTATAACTAAGGAGTGCAAATATGCAGAGCAGGTTTTTGGTTCAGTTGCCACGGGATGTTAATGCTGAAAAGTTCAATTTTATTTTTGTTTAACGATTTTTTAAAGCTTTGAGAAAAGTTAAAATTCAAACTGTTATTTTACCAAAAAAAAAAATTATAGGTGTCTTCACTCTACATCGATTCAAGCGATTATATTGCAGCCAATTTCGTTCCTGAATCTGTTATTTTTCATGAATTATTTATTATTATTATATAATATTATATAATAATATAATTATATAATATATTATTATATAATATTATTATTATTATTTATTGTTTATTATTCAATGAATCACTAATTTTTTTAGAGTACTTATTAAATCCAGGGAGGCGATATTTGATATATGGATCCCCATGGGTGCTGGTTAAATGGAGCCGGGTTCCACTGCCTATATTTACAAAATTTTCAAGAATCGTTCTAGGGAAACAAAAAGAAACTGCAACAAATGATGATGTGGAGAAAGCTGCTCCATCAACATTTAGGTGTATCACTGGTTGAAGAGAAAGGAAGTGGTAGAATAGGAAATGAAGCAGGTTTCGCATAAAAAAAAATAGATTTTTCACTTAAAAACATTGATTTTCCTAGGAAAAAAATATATTAAAAAATAAATAAATCTCAAGTTAGAGGCACCAATTTGACTTTTTTTATAAAATTGAATTTGATAAAATTGAATTGCTTCGTGGTTGGAGGTGCGCAAATCGGACATTGGTAGTGCAATACTAATATATAAAGCTAGTGAATACTACAGAGGACAATAATTTTTTTTATTTTTTTTTCTGGTACCGGTGTCGAAAAGTAGTGTTGATATCATTTTTCGATTCATTTTCCTTTTTAGCAAATCTTTTTTAAATTGGGTATCAATGTTTTGTGGTAAGGAGAAGATCCTATCGTCTACACCACCTTACATAGAAAGTCTCTGCAATTGAAAATAAAAATATACAAATAATAAATAAAATAAAATAAAAATATACTTCATACATTATCTTCGTTTGAATGGAGTATACTTAGTTAATATGTGTACGGTACTAGAGTAGAATAGCTTATATCTATAGTTGAATCGAACTTGTTAGTTGTTGATATACACTGACGATAAGGATCTTTCATTACCTGAAGCATATACTTATGCGTTGATAACCACAACGGATATACGTTGATTATTCACAAATATATCTCAAAAACACCAAGTAAACAATGAAGTAGTATTCTTTCATAAAGAATGGGCTGTAACAGTGACATAGATCACGAATCCTTCTAAGTTTGGAATATTTAGAAGAAGAAATATATTTTCTTTAATTTATAAAAGGAAAGGAATCCCGAAGTGTTTTATTTCCCCCAAGAGATTGTTTCGTCATTGGAGAATCTTGTTTCAGATCCTGTTGTAACAATTGAAGAAGGGTCGCGATATTCCTTATCATTCTTTAATTTCCTGATAATTTAAAATATTTATTCCAATGACACCTTTATCAATAAAAGTTAAAAAAAAAAAAAAGCGCTTTTATATAGAGGTTTTTTTTTCTTTAGGTATCATTCTCTTTTCAGTGTCTCATTCTTATCTATATATCTCTAAACAATTCACAATATAATATTCTTTAAATATAGTTTATTTCCGTTGTAATTATGATTAATATTAGTTTTCAGGAAATTGTGAAGCAGCTCTATTATATGCTTTGGCTTCAGAAAATTTATTAAGTAAACAATATAACAATCCCAGAAAAAAAGTGTTTTAAATAATATATTATATTTCATATCTTATTACAAGTAATAGTAGATAAACATAAATGTGGTAATTATCAGTAAATTATATTAATTTTTTATCTGTTTGTAACTGAAGTGTACATACAGTTCTGAATAGAACCTTAATGAGAAAGACAAGATTTGATTCTCAATCAGGTACTTATTTATTTTTTCGAAAAAAAAGGGTAAAAAGTAAAAACTGTTTTATACCGCGCTTTCTTTTAAGTCTTTGAATTTTTAAGGCGAGTTCCAAGGAACAAATATCGTCTGTTTATCAATTATAATATGCCATTAGACTTTCGTATGTAATTTTTATTTCGGTCTGTTTAGTGTTTTATTTCCTCTAAATTGTCATTTCATTTCGGTGTGTAATGTTAATCATTCTTTGCCTGTTGTCTTTCTGAATTAAATCTCAGATTTCTTACATTAAGAGCAATTGAGGAGTTTTCTATCAAAAGCTAATATATCAACTTTTGGAAAATTATCACAAAAAAATTATTAGAGGAGTATCTCATGAAGATAAAGCATTTTTTTTTTAAAATGTTGATATGTAACTCTTATTTGACAGGGCATAATTTGAGATTTGAAATTAACTAAATAATTTTGGGGTGTGAAATATTTATTCTTCAAAATAATCTTTGTTTTTGAGCAGTGGATGTATTCAGTGGCGCATGCAGGAGAGGAGGGGACATTCCCCTCTACCCACGAATTTTTTGAAAAAATATGATTTTCATGAGTTAATAATAATATTTTATCCAATTTTCATTCTTAACCTTAAAACATACGCCCAATTTGGCGATTAATAATACTTAAGTGATTACTTTTTTCTTATTGAATCTCTTCCTCAAAAAAAATTTAAATCCCTCACTCTAAAAAAAAAAATAGAATTAAAGTCTAGCCCAAAAACGATTCCTGGAACAATACTTTTAAAAAATTTTAGTTAACTTTTAACAAATTAAATCATCTCTCCAATTTAATTTTTACATTTTTTATTCCGCTCAATAGGAAGCAAATTACAAATTTCTAAATGAAATAGCAACAACGCTTTGCTACATCTCTTGCCTACCGCAAAACATTGAATCCCAAAATTAAAAATGATTTACTTAAAAGGAAAATAGATACCATGCTAAGATTGAAGCACCTGTTTTTACAATTATGAATATAGATTTATTTTACTTTTCATACACTAATGAATAACTTTGAGTAATAGCTTAATATTTAATTATTATTGCTGATCACTTATTATCTTGAGGCTTTTAACAGCGCTGTTAGTAATCGGTGGATATTGATTGAGATCATCGAAGATATAATCTGCATGAAGAAATAATGCACTAACTGGTTTTCGTCTTACTTGATTCAACGAATCTCATTTTCAACCGGCGTCATTGATAACAAAACGTAAATTATAATTTAATAGTATTTCGTGGTAATCAAATTAATTATTAATTTTCGGGAAATAAATTTTAAAACCGAATATTTCAAATGAAGAAATGTTGCCTTAATCGGTCTTGAATCAAGTTGTTTTTGTCAGTTTTTTTGAAGATAATTTTAAAGCAACGTCCGATTTAATAATAATTAAATTATTAGCAATTTATTTATTATTAAATCGGTATCAAATCAGTTATTTACTACAGTGCTCATTAGATCTGATCTGATCGGATATTTTATCAATGTCCTAAAAATGTTTTCCGTAACATTTAGTAATTTATTTCTTAACTATTTGAGGAGTTTTCTATCAAAGTTTAATATGTCCAATTTTGGAAAATTATTACAAAAAAAAATATTAAGGGAGCATCTCATGGTGATAAAGCAATTTCTTATTGAAAATGTTAATGCGTAACTCCTATTTGACAGAAGAAAATTTAAGATTTGAAATAAGCTGGATAATTTTTGTGTGTAGAATATCAATTCTTCAAAAAAATCTTTGTTTTTCAGAAGCGGGTATAACTTTTGATATAAAACTTCTCATTTGTGGTTAAAGGCGAGGTCCCTACTAATAGTCAAAAACTAAGAAATAGCAGATGGAGATGGTGAACGAAAATCCTTTTGTCACAGTGTGGTAATAAATATGGATGGAAACCTGGTAACTCCATCAGTCTACACAAACTACGAAACTCCAGCTGATAGCATAGAAAAATATGCGTGACCTGTAGCGATCTAGGATCTCTAATCTATTAATATTCAGGCTTAATGTGCTATGAACATTTTTGGTGCAAATTTTCGTAATTTAGACTTGTTGACTCTTTTTCAAAAACCGCAGGATGTGAAAAAGTCTCTGAGTTTGAAATTCGTTTTCTGACAGATTTCTTTAAGAATAATTATTATTAATAATATTTATTTTTGAGAGCATAATTTTATTCTAAATTTTGAATAGATTTTATTTCCGGAAACATGGTGACAAATTGAGAATAATGAACTGAAACTCTCAGGTATAAAAAGACAGAATGTCGTGATGATGTCATCACAATCAGGTTAGAAACAGGTCGCCTGCGGACTGACATTTGTATGTACCTGATATATGGCAAAAACTTGATGGAGGAAAAATTACCAGTTTGAGTCTCTGTAAACTAGAATCAAACCTGTATTTGGAATCAATAAAAAATGGAAAGACAATCTAAAATTAATTGATCAATCAAGGAAAAATACTAACAGATTTTATTTGCGATATTGATATGAAACCTAAATAAGGAAGAAAAGTCTAAAATTTATTATTTCTCTATTTTTTTTTTTTTTTTTAATTTTTGACCTTCCTTCTAAAATTCTTATTCTAAAATTGAAGTTAGCATTTGCCCAACAATGCTTCGTGACCCGTGAACCAACTTTCAATATACCAAGATGTTTTTAACTTCCTAAATTAGTGGTATGGAAATGTCATACATCACGAATCAGATTTTTTTTCAACTGAACATAAAAATGTCTACTTCATAGTTTCGAAATAAATTGATTCTTCGATGAATGAATTTAATAATACCTTAAAATACAATAAAATAAATGTTTGATTTTCTAAACTGTTCTTTCCAGTTTATTCTTAAATTCTTCTTTATGTTATTAGCAAAATAAGAAAGTTTTTATTTTTCATAAAAAGCATTTTATATATATATATGTTTATTTATTTGTTTCCATAAAAGTACTCATGAACTACTCTTTGCCAACTCCAATGCTGCCTTTAAACTACTAAACCAACTGCATTAAGAAAAAAGAGATAACCTTCTGTATTTTCAAAAATTAAAGAAAATACCAAAATTGCAAATTCCCCGACACTTCTAGAAATGATTTGAGCCTAATTAAGCGGAAAGGTAACTTTTAAATTTCAAAATCAGAAGAGAAAATAAATGCAAGAAGGCTTCATTGGTGAAACCGACGTTGGACGTTTATTAAACAAAAATAATCTTTCTATTGTTTTACTATTAATTTACATATTGTTTTTGACTCATTGTCCTTGAATGGAAAATCTCGTGGGTGAAATCAATTGCATTCGTAAACAATAGCTTAGCAATTGAAACCAATTTTTTGTGGTCTTACAATTGTAAACAACGTTGGTTTCCAGTTTGCAAGACAAGGTTAGATCTCTCGTAAATAACACACGTATATGTGTATATATATATATATATATATATATATATATATATATATATATATATATATATATATGTGTGTGTGTGTTTGTGTGTGTGTTATTTCCAAGGACCTTGACATGCAAACTAGAAAACAACGTAGTTTACAATTGTAAGATCACAAAAAATTGGTTTCAATTGCTAAGCTGTTGTTTATCACACCACCACAACCTTAAAGAACTGCTTTATATATATATATATATATATATATATATATATATATATATATATATATATATATATATATATATATATATACATACATACATATATATAAAGCACTTCTTTAAGGATGTGGTGATGTTATATTTGGCAATATATTTTAATGAAAAAGAAAATTACATGGTTATGCAACATTATCAATGTTTGAATAAGCTTCAATGAGCTTATGTGGATTAAAATAATCTTCTGATTAAGACCTCCCGCTGTCAGATAAAACCAAAATACATTTTTTATATCTAAATATCGCACATTACGTAACAAACAATTCCTCGTGTTTAAAGTTTGTTCACTTTTATATTTTTTTTTGGTTATTATATTGGATTCCTTAATCGTCCCATATAACATGTAGTTTAATTGACCGTAGGCTATCTACAATTTTTTATAGCTTTCTTTATTTTGCAGCGAGAAAACGACGAACTTAGCTAGAAATCTCTGTACATGTTCACAATCAAAATATAAGAATCAAATTGATTTAATTACTTAGTTTTTATTCACATAGGTTATGTACTTACATATTTCATCCTGGAGGTTCACAATTACAAATTATTGTAATTCTTATAGAAATTACTTGATGAACCACTGTAATTGTAATTAAAATTACTAGTTGAGCCATTTTTAGAATTTTTTGGACAATTTAACCATTTAATCAATACTGCCCAACTGTGACAAGAAGTATCAGTTAAAAGTAAGAGATTGATACAGTCGTCCTACTTCTGATCTGAGTTTGGCTGGGAACATTTTAGGCGGACCGTAGTTGAAATGGTGCTCGTGACAAAAAGTGTCACCTTGAAGTATCAGGTACAGTTGAGGAACAAGGGCATTTCATCGATACCACTAGTCGCTGACACAATTCATCTCTAATAATAATTAATACAATTATTGATTATTAGTCCTAGATAAAAGATAAAAAGGAAATAAACATTATTTTTTCATAAGTCTATGTGATTAAATATCAAGTAGGTGATTGAAAATAAGGGCTTCGAATGCGGGGAGGATAAGATAGTGGTTTCAAGGTACAAATATTTTACTGAGATTTAAAAATTAAAATTTCATTAAGAAACTAATCCATGATAATTCCTCTGGTTATATTAATTGTTTCTTATATCCAAATCATCAAACAATTGATATTTTTCTCCGAAAAGGTATGGGGACAAAAATAAAAAGGATTTAAGTATTATTTTTCTGTAATAACAAAAAAGGTCGGGCCGGAAAGTATAGTTCTGAGATACTCTATATCATAATGTATTATTTTATAATACCGAATTTCAAAAATCCAATTATCATTTATCAAAACCTTAGCAGCCCTCGGCATTGCGAAAGTTCATAACGCAAGAAATCTCCATTACTCCAGACGCGCTCAC